>CM032163.1:33949403-34145825 GCA_018901935.1 Pugionium cornutum
AATGGCCACATTAAGTAGCTCAATTTTCTTTATTGTGAAAAAATTTGACACAAAAATAGATACGAAAAACCGTTCATGTAATCCAATCTAGCAAAAACTCTGTGATGCCATGCATTATGCTTCGTTTACAAGACATAATTCAATGAGCACCAACGATCGGTGTAGAATGATCACTTTAACTGGCCAATGAACTTGACATGTCCGTACTAAATCGTCCCTAACTTTTGATTTAGATCGCAGAATGAAACGAATCCAATGCCCACGTTAAGCTAGCTCAATTTTCTATCTTGTCACAAACTTTGAGGTAGAATAGATAGAAAAAAGCGTTCATGGAATCCAATCTCGCCAAAACTCCGTGATGCCATGCATTATACTTCATTTATAAGTGTTTACTCAATGAACACCAATGATCAGTTAAGAATGATCACTTTAACTGGCCCATAAACTTGACACGTATGCACTAAATCGTCGGTAAATTATAATTTATAGCTCAAAATGATACGAATCAAATTCCTATGTTAAGCTAGCTCAATTTTCTATATTGTAACAAAATTTAAGGCAGAAAGAGATATAAAAAGCATCCAAGTAATCCAATCTATCCCAAACTGCGTTATGTCATGCATTGTGTATCATTTATTAGCCTATACTCATTGAACACCAATGATCAGTTTAGAATGATCACTTAAACTGGCCGATCAACTTGACATGTCCGCACTAAATCGTCTGTAACTTTTGATTTAGAGCTCAGAATGACACGAATCCAATGCAAACATTAAGCTAGCTCAATTTTTTATGTTGTGAAAAATTTGAGACAAAAATAGATACGAAAATGTGTCCATGTAATCGAAGCAATCCCGAACTGTATGATGTCATGCATCATGCTTCATTTATAAGTCTTTACTCAATGAGCACAAACGATCAATTTAGAATGATCACTTTAACTACACGATCAACTTGACATGTCCGCAGTAAACCCTCCGTAACTTTTGATTTATAGCTCAGAATAACACCAATCCAATGCCCACGTTAAGCTAGCTCAATTTATTATAGTGTGACAAATTTTGAAACAAAAATAGATACGAAAAAGCGATCATGTAATCCAATCTATCCAAAACTCTGTGATTCCATGCATTATATGCTTCATTTATAAGCCTTTACTCAATGAGCACCAATGATCAGTTAAGAATGATCACTTTAACTTGCCCATCAACTTAACATGTCCGCATTAAATTGTCCAAAACTTATGATTTAGAGATCACAATGACACGAATCCAATGCCCACGTTAAGCTAGCACAATTTTCTATATTGTCACAAAATTTGACGATGAAAGAGATACGACAAAGCGTCCAAGTAATCCAATCTATCCCGAACTGCGTGATGTTATGCATTATGCATCATTTATAAGCCTTTGCTCAATTAGCACCAATGATTAGTTCAGAATGATCACTTTAACTGGCCGATCAACTTGACATGTCCACACTAAATCATCTGTAAGTTTTGATTTAGAGCTCAGAATGACACAAATCCAATGCACACGTTAAGCTAGCTCATTTTCTATATTGTGAAAAATTTGAGACAAAAATAGATACGACCAAGTGTCCATGTAATCCAATCTATCCCGAACTGGGTGATGTCATGCATCATGCATCATTTATAAGCCTTTACTCAATGAACAGAACACAAATGATCAATTTAGAATGATAACTTAAACTAGGCGATACTCTTGACATGTATGCATTAAATCATCCATAAATTTGGATTTAAAGCTGAGAACACGAATCCAATGATCACATTAAGCTAGCTCAATTTTCTTTATTGTGACAAAATTTGACACAAAAATAGATATGAAAAACCATTCATGTAATCCAATCTAGCCAAAACTCCATGATGCCATGCATTATGCTTCGTTTACAATCCATAACTCAATGAGCACCAATGATCAGTGTAGAATGATCACTTTAACTGGCCGATGAACTTGACATGTCCATACTAAATCGTCCCTAACTTTTGATTTAGATCGCAGGATGAAACGAATCCAATGCCCACATTAAGCTAACTCAATTTTCTATTTTGTCACAAACTTTGAGGCAGAATAGATAGAAAAAAGCGTTGATGTAATACAATCTAGCCAAAACTCAGTGATGCCATGCATTATACTTCATTTATAAATGTTTACGCAATGAGCACCAATGACCAGTTAAGAATGATCACTTTAGCTGGCCTATAAACTTGACACGTATGCACTAAATCGTCGGTAAATTATAATTTATAGCTCAAAATGATACGAATCAAATTCCTATGTTAAGCTAGCTCAATTTTCTATATTGTGACAAAATTTGAGGCAGAAAGAGATATGACAAAGCATCCAAGTAATGCAATCTATCCGAGACTGCGTTATGTCATGAATTGTGCATCATTTATAAGCCTATACTCAATGAACACCAATGATTAGTATAGAATGATCACTTCAACTGGCCGATCAACTTGACATGTCTGCACTAAATCATCCGTAACTTTTGATTTAGAGCTCAGAATGACACGAATCCAACGCAAACATTAAGCTAGCTCAATTTTTTATGTTGTGGAAAATTTGAGACAAAAATAGATACGAAAAAGTGTCCATGTCATCGAAGCAATCCCGAACTGTATGATGTCATGCATTATGCTTCATTTATAAGTCTTTACTCAATGAGCACAAATGATCAATTCAGAATGATCACTTTAACTACGCGATCAACTTGACATGTCCGTAGTAAATCCTCCGTAACTTTTGATTTATAGCTCAGAATAACACCAATCCAATGACCATGTTAAGCTAGCTCAATTTATTATACTGTGACAAATTTTGAAACAAAAATAGATACGAAAAAGCGATCAATTAATCCAATCTAGCCAAAACTCCGTGATTCCATGCATTATATGCTTCATTTATAAGCCTTTACTCAATGAGCACCAATGATCAGTTAAGAATGATCACTTTAACTTGCCCATCAACTTAACATGTCCGCATTCAATTGTCCAAAACTAATGATTTAGAGATCACAATGACCTGAATCCAATGCCCACGTTAAGCTAGCACAATTTTCTATATTGTAACCAAATTTGACGCTGAAAGAGATACGACAAAGCATCCAAGTAATCCAATCTATCCCGAACTGCGTGATGTTATGCATTATGCATCATTTATAAGCCTTTGCTCAATTAGCACCAATGATTAGTTCAGAATGATCACTTTAACTGGCCGATCAACTTGACATGTCCATACTAAATCATTTGTAAGTTTTGATTTAGAGCTCAGAATGACACGAATACAATGCACACGTTAAGCTAGCTCATTTTCTATATTGTGAAAAATTTGAGACAAAAATAGATACGACCAAGTGTCCATGTAATCCAATCTATCCCGAACTGGGTGATGTCATGCATCATGCATCATTTATAAGCCTTTACTCAATGAACAGAACACAAATGATAAATTTAGAATGATAACTTGAACTAGGCGATACTCTTGACATGTATGCATTAAATCATCCGTAAATTTTGATTTAAAACTGAGAATAACACGAATCCAATGACCACATTAAGCTAGCTCAATTTTCTTTATTGTGACAAAATTTGACACAAAAATAGATACGAAAAACCGTTCATGTATTCCAATCTAGCCAAAACTCCGTGATGACATGCATTATGCTTCGTTTACAATCCATAACTCAATGAGCACCAACGATCAGTGTAGAATGATCACTTTAACTGGCCGATGAACTTGACATGTCCGTACTAAATCGTCCCTAACTTTTGATTTAGATCGCAGAATGAAACGAATCCAATGCCCACATTAAGCTAGCTCAATTTTCTATCTTGTCACAAACTTTGAGGCAGAATAGATAGACAAAAGCGTTCATGTAATACAATCAAGCCAAAACTCCGTGATGCCATACATTATACTTCATTTATAAGTGTTTACTCAATGAGCACCAATGATCAGTTAAGAATGATCACTTTAACTGGCCCATAAACTTGACACGTATGCACTAAATCGTTGGTAAATTATAATTTATAGCTCAGAATGATACGAATCAGATTCCTATGTTAAGCTAGCTCAATTTTCTATATTGTGACAAAAGTTGAGGCTGAAAGAGATATGACAAAGCATCCAAGTAATCCAATCTATCCCAAACTGCGTTATGTCATGCATTGTGTACCATTTATAAGCCTATACTCAATGAACACCAATGATCAGTTTAGAATGATCACTTAAACAGGCCGATCAACTTGACATGTCCGCACTAAATCGTCTGTAACTTTTGATTTAGAGCTCAGAATGACACGAATCCAATGCAAACATTAAGCTAGCTCAATTTTTTATGTTGTGAAAAATTTGAGACAAAAATAGATACGAAAATGTGTCCATGTAATCGAAGCAATCCCGAGCTGTATGATGTCATGCATCATGCTTCATTTATAAGTCTTTATTTAATGAGCACAAATGATCAATTTAGAATGATCACTTTAACTACACGATCAACTTGACATGTCCGCAGTAAATCCTCCGTAACTTTTGATTTATAGCTCAGAATAACACCAATCTAATGCCCACGTTAAGCTAGCTCAATTTATTATATTGTGACAAAATTTGAAACAAAAATAGATACGAAAAAGCGATCATGTAATCCAATCTAGCCAAAACTCCGTGATTCCATGCATTATATGCTTCATTTATTAGCCTTTACTCAATGAGCACCAATGATCAGTTAAGAATGATCACTTTAACTTGCCCATCAACTTAACATGTCCGCATTAAATTGTCCAAAACTTATGATTTAGAGATCACAATGACACGAATCCAATGCCCACGTTAAGCTAGCACAATTTTTTATATTGTCACAAAATTTGACGATGAAAGAGATACGACAAAGCGTCCAAGTAATCCAATCTATCCCGAACTGCACGATGTTATGCATTATGCATCATTTATAAGCCTTTGCTCAATTAGCACCAACGATTAGTTCAGAATGATCACTTTAACTGGCCGATCAACTTGACATGTCTACACTAAATCGTCTGTAAGTTTTGATTTAGAGCTCAGAATGACACAAATCCAATGCACACGTTAAGCTAGCTCATTTTCTATATTGTGAAAACTTTGAGATAAAAATAGATACGACCAAGTGTCCATGTTATCCAATCTATCCCGAACTGGGTGATGTCATGCATCATGCATCATTTATAAGCCTTTACTCAATGAACAGAACACAAATGATCAATTTAGAATGATAACTTAAACTAGGCGATACTCTTGACATGTATGCATTAAATCATCCATAAATTTTGATTTAAAGCTGAGAATAACACGAATCCAATGATCACATTAAGCTAGCTCAATTTTCTTTATTGTGACAAAATTTGACACAAAAATAGATACGAAAAACCATTCATGTAATCCAATCTAGCCAAAACTCCATGATGCCATGCATTAAGCTTCGTTTACAATCCATAACTCAATGAGCACCAACGATCAGTGTAGAATGATCACTTTAACTGGCCGATGAACTTGACATGTCCATACTAAATCGTCCCTAACTTTTGATTTAGATCGCAGGATGAAACGAATCCAATGCCCACATTAAGCTAGCTCAATTTTCTATCTTGTCACAAACTTTGAGGCAGAATAGATAGAAAAAAGCGTTGATGTAATACAATCTAGCCAAAACTCCGTGATGCCATGCATTATACTTCATTTATAAGTGTTTACGCAATGAGCACCAATGATCAGTTAAGAATGATCACTTTAGCTGGCCTATAAACTTGACACGTATGCACTAAATCGTCGGTAAATTATAATTTATAGCTCAAAATGATACGAATCAAATTCATATGTTAAGCTAGCTCAATTTTCTATATTGTGAAAAAATTTGAAGCTGAAAGAGATATGACAAAGCATCCATGTAAACCAATCTATCCCAAACTGCGTTATGTCATGCATTGTGCATCATTTATAAGCCTATATTCAATGAACACCAATGATCAGTTTAGAATGATCACTTCAACTGGCCGATCAACTTGACATGTCCGCACTAAATCGTCCGTAAATTTTGATTTAGAGCTCAGAATGACACAAATCAATGCACACATTAAGCTAGCTCAATTTTTTATGTTGTGAAAAATTTGAGACAAAAATAGATACGACAAAGTGTCCATGTAATCGAAGCAATCCCGAACTGTATGATGTCATGCATTATGCTTCATTTATAAGTCTTTAGTCAATGAGCACAAATGATCAATTTAGAATATTCATTTTAACTATGCGATCAACTTGACATATCCGCAGTAAATCCTCCGTAACTTTTGATTTATAGCTCAGAATAACACGAATCCAATGCCCACGTTAAGCTAGCTCAATTTTCTATATTGTGACAAATTTTGAAACAAAAATAGATACGAAAAAGTGATAATGTAATCCAATCTAGCCAAAACTCCGTGATGCCATGCGTTATATGCTTCATTTATAAGCCTTTACTCAATGAGCACCAATGATCAGTTAAGAATGATCACTTTAACTTGCCCATCAACTTAACATGTCCGCAGTAAATTGTCCAAAACTTATGATTTAGAGATCACAATGACACGAATCCAATGCCCACGTTAAGCTAGCACAATTTTCTATATTGTCACAAAAATTGACACTGAAAGAGATACAACAAAGCATCCAAGTAATCCAATCTATCCCAAACTGCATGATGTTATGCATTATGCATCATTTATAAGCCTTTGCTCAATTAGCACCAATGATCAGTTCAGAATGATCACTTTAACTGGCCGATCAACTTCACATGTCCACACTAAATCGTCCGTAACTTTGGATTTAGAGCTCAGAATGACGCAAATCCAATGCACACGTTAAGCTAGCTCATTTTCTATATTGTGAAAAATTTGAGACAAAAATAGATACGACCAAGTGTCCATGTAATCCAATCTATCCCGAACTGGGTGATGTCATGCATTATGCATCATTTATAAGCCTTTACTCAATGAACAGAACACAAATGATCAATTTAGAATGATAACTTAAACTAGGCGATACTCTTGACGTGCATGCAATAAATCATCCGTAAATTTTTATTTAAAGCTGAGAATAACACGAATCCAATGACCACATTAAGCTAGCTCAATTTTCTTTATTGTGAGCAAATTTGACACAAAAATAGATACGAAAAACCATTCATGTAATCCAATCTAGCCAAAACTCCGTGATGCCATGCATTATGCTTCGTTTACAAGCCATAACTCAATGAGCACCAACGATTAGTGTAGAATGATCACTTTAATAGGCCGATGAACTTGACATGTCCGTACTAAATCGTCCCTAACTTTTGATTTAGATCGCAGAATGAAACGAATCCAATGCCCACGTTAAGCTAGCTCAATTTTCTATCTTGTCACAAACTTTGAAGCAGAATAGATAGAATAAAGCGTTCATGTAATCCAATCTAGGCAAAACTCCGTGATACCATGCATTATACTTCATTTATAAGTGTTTAATCAATGACCACCAATGATTAGTTAAGAATGATCACTTTAACTGGCCAATAAACTTGACATGTATGCACTAAATCGTCGGTAAATTATAATTTATAGCTCAAAATGATACATATCAAATTCATATGTTAAGCTAGCTCAATTTTCTATATTGTGACAAAATTTGAGGTTGAAAGAGATATAACAAAGCATCCAAGTAATCCAATCTATCCCAAACTGCATTATGTTATGCATTGTGCATCATTTATAAGCCTATATTCAATGAATACCAATGATCAGTTTAGAATGATCACTTCAACTGGCCGATCAACTTGACATGTCCGCACTAAAATCGTCCGTAACTTTTGATTTAGAGCTCAGAATGACACGAATCCAATGCACACGTTAGGCTAGCTCATTTTCTATATTGTGAAAAATTTGAGACAAAAATAGATACGACCAAGTGTCCATGTAATCCAATCTATCCCGAACTGGGTGATGTCATGCATTATGCATCATTTATAAGCCTTTACTCAATGAACAGAACAAAAATGATCAATTTAGAATGATAACTTAAACTAGGCGATACTCTTGACATGTATGCATTAAATCATCCGTAAATTTTGATTTAAAGCTGAGAATAACACGAATCCAATGCCCACATTAAGCTAGCTCAATTTTCTTTATTGTGACAAAATTTGACACAAAAATTGATACGAAAAACCGTTCATGTAATCCAATCTAGCAAAAACTCTGTGATGCCATGCATTATGCTTCGTTTACAAGCCATAACTCAATGAGCACCAACGATCGGTGTAGAATGATCACTTTAACTGGCCAATGAACTTGACATGTCCGTACTAAATCGTCCCTAACTTTTGATTTTGATCGCAGAATGAAACGAATCCAATACCCACGTTAAGCTAGCTCAATATTCTATCTTGTCACAAACGTTGAGGCAGAATAGATAGAAAAAAGCGTTCATGGAATCCAATCTCGCCAAAACTCCGTGATGCCATGCATTATACTTCATTTATAAGTGTTTACTCAATGAACACGAATGATCAGTTAAGAATGATCACTTTAACTGGCCCATAAACTTGACACCTATGCACTCAATCGTCGGTAAATTATAATTTATAGCTCAAAATGATACAAATCAAATTCCTATGTTAAGCTAGCTCAATTTTCTATATTGTGACAAAATTTGAGGCAGAAAGAGATATGACAAAGCATCCAAGTAATCCAATCTATCCCAAACTGCGTTATGTCATGCATTGTGCATCATTTATAAGCCTATACTCAATGAACACCAATGATCAGTTTAGAATGAGCACTTCAACTGGCCGATCAACTTGACATGTCCGCACTAAATTGTCCGTAACTTTTGGTTTAGAGCTCAGAATGACACGAATCCAATGCAAACATTAAGCTAGCTCAATTTTTTATGTTGTAAAAAATTTGAGACAAAAATAGATACGAAAATGTGTCAATGTAATCGAAGCAATCCCAAACTGTATGATGTCATGCATCATGCTTCATTTATAAGTCTTTATTCAATGAGCACAAATGATCAATTTAGAATGATCACTTTAACTACACGATCAACTTGACATGTCCGCAGTAAATCCTCCGTAACTTTTGATTTATAGCTCAGAATAACACGAATCCAATGCCCACGTTAAGCTAGCTCAATTTTCTATATTGTGACAAATTTTGAAACAAAAATAGATACGAAAAAGCGATCATGTAATCCAATCTAGCCAAAACTCCGTAATGCCATGCGTTATATGCTTCATTTATAAGCCTTTACTCAATGAGCACCAATGATCAGTTAAGAATGATCACTTTAACTGGCCAATAAACTTGACACGTATGCACTAAATCGTCGGTAAATTATAATTTATAGCTCAAAATGATACGAATCAAATTCGTATGTTAAGCTAGCTCAATTTTCTATATTGTGAAAAAATTTGAGGCTGAAAGAGATATGACAAAGCATCCAAGTAAACCAATCTATCCCAAACTGCGTTATGTCATGCATTGTGCATCATTTATAAGCCTATACTCAATGAACACCAATGATCAGTTTAGAATGATCACTTCAACTGGCCGATCAACTTGACATGTCCGCACTAAAATCGTCCGTAACTTTTGATTTAGAGCTCAGAATGACACGAATCCAATGCACACATTAAGCTATCTCAATTTTTTATGTTGTGAAAAATTTGAGAAAAAAATAGATAGGACAAAGTGTCCATTTAATCGAAGCAATCCCAAACTGTATGATGTCATGCATTATGCTTCATTTATAAGTCTTTAGTCAATGAGCACAAATGATCAATTTAGAATGTTCACTTTAACTACGCGATCATTTTGACATGTCCGCAGTAAATCCTCCGTAACTTTTGATTTATAGCTCAGAATAACACGAATCCAATGCCCACGTTAAGCTAGCTCAATTTTCTATATTGTGACAAATTTTGAAACAAAAATAGATACGAAAAAGCGATCATGTAATCCAATCTAGCCAAAACTCCGTAATGCCATGCGTTATATGCTTCATTTATAAGCCTTTACTCAATGAGCACCAATGATCAGTTAAGAATGATCACTTTAACTTGCCCATCAACTTAACATGTCTGCAGTAAATTGTCCAAAACTTATGATTTAGAGATCACAATGACACGAATCCAATGCCCACGTTAAGCTAGCACAATTTTCTATATTGTCACAAAAATTGACACTGAAAGAGATACGACAAAGCATCCAAGTAATCCAATCTATCCCAAACTGCATGATGTTATGCATTATGCATCATTTATAAGCCTTTGCTCAATTAGCACCAATGATCAGTTCAGAATGATCACTTTAACTGGCCGATCAACTTGACATGTCCACACTAAATCGTCCGTAACTTTGGATTTAGAGCTCAGAATGACGCAAATCCAATGCACACGTTAAGCTAGCTCATTTTCTATATTGTGAAAAATTTGAGACAAAAATAGATACGACCAAGTGTCCATGTAATCCAATCTATCCCGAACTGGGTGATGTCATGCATTATGCATCATTTATAAGCCTTTACTCAATGAACAGAACACAAATGATCAATTTAGAATGATAACTTAAACTAGGCGATACTCTTGACGTGCATGCAATAAATCATCCGTAAATTTTTATTTAAAGCTGAGAATAACACGAATCCAATGACCACATTAAGCTAGCTCAATTTTCTTTATTGTGAGCAAATTTGACACAAAAATAGATACGAAAAACCATTCATGTAATCCAATCTAGCCAAAACTCCGTGATGCCATGCATTATGCTTCGTTTACAAGCCATAACTCAATGAGCACCAACGATTAGTGTAGAATGATCACTTTAACAGGCCGATGAACTTGACATGTCCGTACTAAATCGTCCCTAACTTTTGATTTAGATCGCAGAATGAAACGAATCCAATGCCCACGTTAAGCTAGCTCAATTTTCTATCTTGTCACAAACTTTGAAGCAGAATAGATAGAAAAAAGCGTTCATGTAATCCAATCTAGCCAAAACTCCGTGATGCCATGCATTATACTTCATTTATAAGTGTTTACTCAATGAGCACCAATTATCAGTTAAGAATGATCACTTTAACTGGCCCATAAACTTGACACGTATGCACTAAATCTTCGGTAACTTATAATTTATAGCTCAAAATGATACGAATCAAATTCATATGTTAAGCTAGCTCAATTTTCTATATTGTGACAAAATAATAGGCCGAAAGAGATATGACAAAGCATCCAAGTAATCCAATCTATCCCAAACTGCGTTATGTCATGCATTGTGCATCATTTATAAGCCTATATTCAATGAACACCAATGATCAGTTTAGAATGATCACTTCAACTGGCCGATCAACTTGACATTTCTGCACTAAATCGTTCGCAACTTATGGTTTAGAGCTAAGAATGACACGAATCCAATGCACAAATTAAGCTAGCTCAATTTTTTATGTTGTGAAAATTTTGAGACAAAAATAGATACGACAAAGTGTCCATGTAATCGAAGCAATCCCGAACTGTATGATGTCATGCATTATGCTTCATTTATAAGTCTTTAGTCAATGAGCACAAAAGATCAATTTAGAATGTTCACTTTAACTCCGCGATCAACTTGACATGTCCGCAGTAAATCCTCCGTAACTTTTGTTTTATAGCTCAGAATAACACGAATCCAATGCCCACGTTAAGCTAGCTCAATTTTATATATTGTGACAAATATTGAAACAAAAATAGACACGAAAAAGCGATCATGTAATCCAATCTAGCCAAAACTCCGTGATGCCATGCATTATATGCTTCATTTATAAGCCTTTACTCAATGAGCACCAATGATCAATTAAGAATGATCACTTTAACTTGCCCATCAACTTAACATATCCGCATTAAATTGTCCAAAACTTATGATTTAGAGATCACAATGACACGAATCCAATGCCCACGTTAAGCTAGCACAATTTTCTATATTGTCACAAAATTTGACGCTGAAAGAGATACGACAAAGCGTCCAAGTAATCCAATCTATCCTGAACTGCTTGATGTTATGCATTATGCATCATTTATAAGCCTTTGCTCAATTAGCACCAATGATCAGTTCAGAATGATCTCTTTAACTAGCCGATCAACTTGACATGTCCACACTAAATCGTCTGTAACTTTTGATTTAGAGCTCACAATGACACGAATCCAATGCACACGTTAAGCTAGCTCATTTTCTATATTGTGAAAAATTTGAGACAAAAATAGATACGACCAAGTGTCCATGTAATCCAATCTATCCCGAACTGGGTGATGTCATGCATTATGCATCATTTATAAGCCTTTACTCAATGAACAGAACACAAATGATCAATTTAGAATGATAACATAAACTAGGCGATACTCTTGACATGTATGCATTAAATCATCCGTAAGTTTTGATTTAAAGCTGAGAATAACACGAATCCAATGACCACATTTAGCTAGCTCAATTTTCTTTATTGTGAAAAAATTTGACACAAAAATAGATACGAATAACCGTTCATGTAATCCAATCTAGCAAAAACTCTGTGATGCCATGCATTATGCTTTGTTTACAAGCCATAACTCAATGAGCACCAACGATCGGTGTAGAATGATCACTTTAACTGGCCGATGAACTTGACATGTCCGTACTAAATCATCCCTAAGTTTTGATTTAGATCGCAGTATGAAACGAATCTAATGCCCACGTTAAGCTAGCTCAGTTTTCTATCTTGTCACTAACTTTGAGGCAGAATAGATAGAAAAAAGCGTTCATGTAATCCAATCTCACCAAAACTCCGTGATGCCATGCATTATACTTCATTTATAAGTGTTTACTCAATGAACACCAACGGTCAGTTAAGAATGATCACTTTAACTGGCCCATAAACTTGACTCGTATGCACTAAATCGTCGGTAAATTATAATTTATAGCTCAAAATGATACGAATCAAATTCCTATGTTAAGCTAGCTCAATTTTCTATATTGTGACAAAATTTGAGGCAGACAGGGATATGACAAAGCATCCAAGTAATCCAATCTATACCAAACTGCGTTATGTCATGCATTGTGCATCATTTATAAGCCTATACTCAATGAACACCAATGATCAGTTTAGAATGATCACTTCAACTGGCCGATCAACTTGACATGTCCGCACTAAATCGTCCGTAACTTTTGATTTAGAGCTCAGAATGACACAAATCCAATGCACACATTAAGCTAGCTCAATTTTTTAAGTTGTGAAAAATTTGACACAAAAATAGATACGACAAAGTGTCCATGTAATCGAAGCAATCCCGAACTGTATGATGTCATGCATTATGCTTCATTTATAAGTCTTTACTCAATGAGCACAAATGATCAATTTAGAATGATCACTTTAACTACGCGATCAACTTGACATGTCTGCAGTAAATCCTCCGTAACTTTTGTTTTATAGCTCAGAATAACACGAATCCAATGCCCACGTTAAGCTAACTCATTTTTCTATATTGTGACAAATTTTGAAACAAAAATAGATACGAAAAAGCCATCATGTAATCCAATCTAGCCAACACTCCATGATGCCATGTATTATATGCTTCATTTATAAGCCTTTACTCAATGAGCACCAATGATCAGTTAAGAATGATCACTTTAACTTGCCCATCAACTTAACATGTCTGCAGTAAATTGTCCAAAACTTATGATTTAGAGATCACAATGACACGAATCCAATGCCCACGTTAAGCTAGCACAATTTTCTATATTGTCACAAAAATTGACACTGAAAGAGATACGACAAAGCATCCAAGTAATCCAATCTATCCCAAACTGCATGATGTTATGCATTATGCATCATTTATAAGCCTTTGCTCAATTAGCACCAATGATTAGTTCAGAATGATCACTTTAACTGGCCGATCAACTTCACATGTCCATACTAAATCATCTGTAAGTTTTGATTTAGAGCTCAGAATGACACGAATCCAATGCACACGTTAAGCTAGCTCATTTTCTATGTTGTGAAAAATTTGAGACAAAAATAGATACGACCAAGTGTCCATGTAATCCAATCTATCCCGAACTGGGTGATGTCATGCATTATGCATCATTTATAAGTCTATACTCAATGAACAGAACACAAATGATCAATTTAGAATGATAACTTAAACTAGGCGATACTCTTGACATGTATACACTAAATCATCCGTAAATTTTGATTTAAAGCTGAGAATAACACGAATCCAATGCCCACATTAAGCTAGCTTAATTTTCTTTATTGTGACAAAATTTGACACACAAATAGATACGAAAAACCATTCATGTAATCCTATCTAGCAAAAACTCTGTGATGCCATGCATTATGCTTCGTTTACAAGCCATAACTAAATGAGCACCAATGATCGGTGTATAATGATCACTTTAACTGGCCGATGAACTTGACATGTCCGTACTAAATCGTTCCTAACTTTTGATTTAGATCGCAGAATGAAAAGAATCCAATGTCCACGTTAAGCTAGCTCAATTGTCTATCTTGTCACAAACTTTGAGGTAGAATAGATAGAAAAAAGCGTTCATGTAATCCAATCTCGACAAAACTCCGTGATGCCATGCATTATATTTCATTTATAAGTGTTTACTCAATGAACACCAATGATCAGTTGAGAATGATCACTTTAACTGGCCCATAAACTTGACACGTATGCACTAAATCGTTGGTAAATTATAATTTGTAGCTCAAAATGATACGAATCAAATACCTATGTTAAGATAGCTCAATTTTCTATATTGTGACAAAATTTAAGGCAGAAAGAGATATGACAAAGCATCCAAGTAATCCAATCTATCCCAAACTGCGTTATGTCATGCATTGTGCATCATCTATAAGCATATACTCAATGAAAACCAATGATCAGTTTAGAATGATCACTTCAACTGGCCGATCAACTTGACATGTCCGCAATAAATCGTCCGTCACTTTTGATTTAGAGCTCAGAATGGAACGAATCCAATGCACACATTAAGCTAGCTCAATTTTTTATGTTGTGAAAAATTTGAGACAAAAATAGATACGACAAAGTGTCCATGTAATCGAACTGTATGATGTCATGTATTATGCTTCATTTATAAGTCTTTACTCAATGAGCACAAATGATCAATTTAGAATGATCACTTTAACTACGCGATCAACTTGACATGTCTGCAGTAAATCCTCCGTAACTTTTGTTTTATAGCTCAGAATAACACGAATCCAATGCCCACGTTAAGCTAACTCATTTTTCTATATTGTGACAAATTTTGAAACAAAAATAGATACGAAAAAGCCATCATGTAATCCAATCTAGCCAACACTCCATGATGCCATGTATTATATGCTTCATTTATAAGCCTTTACTCAATGAGCACCAATGATCAGTTAAGAATGATCACTTTAACTTGCCCATCAACTTAACATGTCCGCATTAAATTGTCCAAAACTTATGATTTAGAGATCACAATGACACGAATCCAATGCCCACGTTAAGCTAGGACAATTTTCTATATTGTCACAAAATTTGACGCTGAAAGAGATACGACAAAGCGTCCAAGTAATCCAATCTATCCCAAACTGCGTGATGTTATGCATTATGCATCATTTATAAGCCTTTGCTCAATTAGAACCAATGACCAGTTCAGAATGATCACTTTAACTGGCCGATCAACTTGACATGTCCACACTAAATCGTCCGTAACTTTTGATTTAGAGCTCAGAATGACACGAATCGAATGCACACGTTAAGCTAGCTCATTTTCTATATTGTGAAAAATTTGAGACAAAAATAGATACGACCAAGTGTCCATGTATTCCAATCTATCCCGAACTGGGTGATGTCATGCATTATGCATCATTTATAAGCCTTTACTCAATGAACAAAACACAAATGATCAATTTAGAATGATAACATAAACTAGGCGATACTCTTGACATGTATGCATTAAATCATCCGTAAATTTTGATTTAAAGCTGAGAATAACATGAATCCAATGCCCACATTAAGCTAGCTCAATTTTCTTTATAGTGATAAAATTTGACACAAAAATAGATATGAAAAACCGTTCATGTAATCCAATCTAGCAACAACTCTGTGATGCCATGCATTATGCTTCGTTTACAAGCAATAACTCAATGAGCACCAACGATCGGTGTAGAATGATCACTTTAACTGGCCGATGAACTTGACATGTCCTTACTAAATCGTCCCTAACTTTTGATTTAGATCGCAGAATGAAAAGAATCCAATGCCCACGTTGAGCTAGCTCAATTTTCTATCTTGTCACAATCTTTAAGGCAGAATAGATAGAAAAAAGCGTTCATGTAATCGAATCTAGCCAAAACTCCGTGATGCCATGCATTATACTTCATTTATAAGTGTCTCCTCTATGAACACCAATGATCAGTTAAGAATGATCACTTTAACTGGCCCATAAACTTGACACGTATGCACTAAATCGTCGGTAAATTATAATTTATAGCTCAAAATGATACGAATCAAATTCCTATGTTAAGCTAGCTCAATTTTCTATATTGTGACAAAATTGGAGGCAGAAAGAGATATGACAAAGCATCCAAGTAATCCAATCTATCCCAAACTGCGTTATGTCATGCATTGTGCATCATTTATAAGCCTATACTCAATCAACACCAATGATGAGTTTAGAATGATCACTTCAACTGGCCGATAAACATGACATGTCGACACTAAATCGTCCGTAAATTTTAATTTAGAGCTCAGAATGACACGAATCCAGTGCACACGTTAAGCTAGCTCATTTTCTATATTGTAAAAAATTTGAGACAAAATAGATACGACCAAATGTCCATGTAATCGAATCTATCCCGAACTGGGTGATGTCATGCATTATGCATCATTTATAATCCTTTACTCAATGAACAGAACACAAATGATATATTTAGAATGATAACTTAAACTAGGTGATACTCTTGACATGTATGCATTAAATCATCCGTAAATTTTGATTTAAAGATGAGAATAACACGAATCCAATGACCAAATTAAGCTAGCTCAATTTCCTTTATTGTGACAAAATTTGACACAAAAATAGATACGAAAAACCATTCATGTAATCCAATCTAGCCAAAAATCCGTGATGCCATGCATTATGCTTCGTTTACAAGCCATAACTCAATGAGCACCAACGATCAGTGTAGAATGATCACTTTAACTGGCCGAATGAACTTGACATGTCCGTACGAAATCATCCCTAACTTTTTATTTAGATCGCAGAATGAAACGAATCCAATGCCCACGTTAAGCTAGCTCATTTTTCTATCTTGTCACAAACTTTGAGGCAGAATAGATAGAAAAAAGCGTTCATGTAATCCAATCTAGCCAAAACTCCGTGATGCCATGCATTATACTTCATTTATAAGTGTTTACTCAATGAGCACCAATGATCACTTAAGAATGATCACTTTAACTGGCCCATAAACTTGACACGTATGCACTAAATCGTTGGTAAATTATAATTTATAGCTCAAAATGATATGAATCAAATTCCTATGTTAAGCTAGCTCAATTTTCTATATTGTGACAAAATTTGAGCCTGAAAGAGATATGACAAAGCATCCAAGTAATCCAATCTATCCCAAACTGCGTTATGTCATGCATTGTGCATCACTTATAAGCCTATACTCAATGAACACCAATGATCAGTTTAAAATGATCATTTCAACTGGCCGATCAACTTGATATGTCCGCACTAAATCGTCCGTAACTTTTGATTTAGAGCTCAGAATGACACGAATCCAATGCACACATTAAGCTAGCTCAATTTTTTATGTTGTGAAAAATTTGAGACATAAATAGATACGACAAAGTGTCCATGTAATCGAAGCAATCCCGAACTGTATGATGTCATGCATTATGCTTCATTTATATGTCTTTACTCAATCAGCACAAACGATCAATTTAGAATGATCACTTTAACTACGCGATCAACTTGAAATGTCCGCAGTAAATCCTCCGTAACTTTTGATTTAAAGCTCAGAATAACACGAATCCAATGCCCACGTTAAGCTAGCTCAATTTTCTATATTGCGACAAATTTTGAAACAAAAATAGATACGAAAAAGCCCACGTTAAGCTAGCTCAATTTAGAACAATAACTTAAACTAGGCGATACTCTTGAAATTTATGCATTAAATCATCCGTAAATTTTTATTTAAAGCTGAGAATAACACGAATCAAATGACCACATTAAGCTAGCCCAATTTTCTTTACTGTGACAAAATTTGACACAAAAATAGATACGAAAACCGTTCATGTAATCCAATCTAGCAAAACATCCGTGATGCCATGCATTATGCTTCGTTTACAAGCCATAACTCAATGAGCACCAACGATCAGTGTAGAATGATCACTTTAACTGGCGGATGAACTTGACATGTCCGTACTAAATCGTCCCTAACTTTTGATTTAGATCGCAGAATGAAACGAATCCAATGCCCACGTTAAGCTAGCTCAATTTTCTATCTTGTCACAAACTTTGAGGCAGAATAGATAGAAAAAAGCGTTCATGTAATCCAATCTAGCCAAAACTCCGTGATGCCAAGCATTATACTTCATTTATAAGTGTTTACTCAATGAGCACCAATGATTGGTTAAGAATGATCACTTTAACTGGCCCATATACTTGACACGTAGGCACTAAATCGTCGGTAAATTATAATTTATAGCTCAAAATGATACGAATCAAATTCCTATGTTAAGCTAGCTCAATTTTATATATTGTGACAAAATTTGAGGCTGAAAGAGATATGACAAAGCATCCAAGTAATCCAATCTATCCCAAACTGCGTTATGTCATGCATTGTGCATCATTTATAAGTCCATACTCAATGAACACCAATGATCAGTTTAGAATGATCACTTCAACTAGCCGATCACCTTGACATGTCCGCACTAAATCGTCCGTAACTTTTGATTTAGACCTCAGAATGACACGAATCCAATGCACACGTTAAGGTAGCTCAATTTTTTATGTTGTGAAAAATTTGAGACAGAAATAGATACGACAAAGTGTCCATGTAATCGAAGCAATCCCGAACTGTATGATGTCATGCATTATGCTTCATTTATAAGTCTTTAGTCAATGAGCACAAATGATCAATTTAGAATGTTCACTTTAACTACGTGATCAACTTGACATGTCCGCAGTAAATCCTCCGTAACTTTTGATTTATAGCTCAGAATAACACGAATCCAATGCCCACGTTAAGCTAGCTCAATTTTCTATATTGTGACAAATTTTGAAACAAAATAGATACGAAAAAGCGATCATGTAATCCAATCTAGCCAAAACTCCGTGATGCCATGCATTATATGCTTCATTTATAAGCCTTTACTCAATGAGCACCAATGATCAGTTAAGAATGGTCACTTTAACTTGCCCATGAACTTAACATGTCCGCATGAAACTGTCCAAAATTTATGATTTAGAGATCACAATGACACAAATCCAATGCCCACGTTAAGCTAGCACAATTTTCTATATTGTCACAAAATTTGACGGTGAAAGAGATACAACAAAGCGTCCAAATAATCCAATCTATCCCGAACTGCGTGATGTTATGCATTATGCATCATTTATAAGCCTTTGCTCAATTAGCACCAATGATCAGTTCAGAATGATCACTTTAACTGGCCGATTAACTTGACATGTCCACACTAAATCGTCCATAACATTTGAGTTAGAGCTCAAAATGACACTAATACAATGCACACGTTAAGCTAGCTCATTTTCTATATTGCGAAAAATTTGAGACAAAAATAGATTTGACCAAGTGTCCATGTAATCCAATCTATTCCGAACTGGGTGATGTCATGCATTATGCATCATTTATAAGCCGTTACTCAATGAATAGAACACAAATGATCAATTTAGAATGATAACTTAAACTAGGCGATACTCTTGACATGTATGCATTAAATCATCCATAAATTTTGATTTAAAGCTGAGAATAACACAAATCTATTGACCACATTAAGCTACCTCAATTTTCTTTATTGTGACAAAATTTGACACAAAAATAGATACGAAAAACCGTTCATGTAATCCAATCTATCCAAAACTCCGTGATGCCATGCATTATGTTTTGTTTACAAGCCAAAACTCAATTAGCACCAACGATCAGTGTAAAATGATCACTTTAACTGGCCGATGAACTTGACATGTCTGTACTAAATCGTCTCTAACTTTGGATTTAAATCGCAGAATGAAACAAATCCAATGCCCACGTTAAGCTAGCTCAATTTTCTATCTTGTCACAAACTTTGAGGCAGAATAGATAGAAAAAGCGTTCATGTAATTCAATCTAGCCAAAAATCCGTGATGCCATGCATTATACTTCATTTATAAGTGTTTACTCAATGAGCACCAATGATCAGTTAAGAATGATCACTTTAACTGGCCCATAAACTTGACAAGTATGCACTAAATCGTCGGTAAATTATAATTTATAGCTCAAAATGATACGAACCAAATTTCTATGTTAAGCTAGCTCAATTTTCTATATTGTGACAAAATTTGATGCTGAAAGAGATATGACAAAGCATCCAAGTAATCCAATCTATCCCGAAATGCGTTATGTCATGCATTGTGCATCATTTATAAGCCTATACTCAATGAACACCAATGATCAGTTTAGAATGATCACTTCAACTGGTCGATCAACTTGACATGTCCGCACTAAATCGTCCGTAACTTTTGATTTAGAGCTCAGAATGACACGAATCCAGTGCACACGTTAAGCTAGCTCATTTTCTATATTGTGAAAAATTTGAGACAAAAATAGATACGACCAAAATGTCCATGTAATCCAATCTATCCCGAACTGGGTGATGTCATGCATTATGCATCATTTATAAGCCTTTACTCAATGAACAGAACACAAATGATCAATTTAGAATGATAACTTAAACTAGGCGATACACTTGACATGTATGCATTAAATCATCCGTAAATTTTGATTTAAAGCTGAGAATAACACGAATCCAATGACCACATTAAGCTAGCCCAATTTTCTTTATTGTGACAAAATTTGACACAAAAATAGATACGAAAAACCGTTCATGTAATCCAATCTAGACAAAACTCCATGATGCCATGCATTATGCTTCGTTTACAAGCCATAACTCAATGAGCACCAACGATCAGTGTAGAATGATCACTTTAACTGGCCGATGAACTTGACATGTCCGTACTAAATCATCCCTAACTTTTGATTTAGATCGCAGAATGAAACGAATCCAATGCCCACGTTAAGCTAGCTCATTTTTCTATCTTGTCACAAACTTTGAGGCAGAATAGATAGAAAAAGCGTTCATGTAATTCAATCTAGCCAAAAATCCGTGATGCCATGCATTATACTTCATTTATAAGTGTTTACTCAACGAGCACCAATTATCAGTTAAGAATGATCACTTTAACTGGCCCATAAACTTGACACGTATGCACTAAATTGTCGGTAAATTATAATTTATAGCTCAAAATGATACGAATCAAATTCCTATGTTAAGCTAGCTCAATTTTCTATATTGTGACAAAATTTGAGGCTGAAAGAGATATGACAAAGCATCCAAGTAATCCAATCTATCCCAAACTGCGTTATGTCATGCATTGTGCATCATTTATAAGCCTATACTCAATGAACACCAATGATCAGTTTAGAATGATCACTTCAACTGGGCGATCAAATTGACATGTCCGCACTAAATCGTCCGTAACTTTTGATTTAGAGCTCAGAATGACACGAATCCAATGCACACATTAAGCTAGCTCAATTTTTTATGTTGTGAAAAATTTGAGACAGAAATAGATACGACAAAGTGTCCATGTAATCGAAGCAATCCGGAATTGTATGATGTCATGCATTATGTTTCATTTATAAGTCTTTACTCAATGACACAAATGATCAATTTAGAATGATCACTTTAACTACGCGATCAACTTGACATGTCCACAGTAAATCCTCCGTAACTTTTGATTGATAGCTCAGAATAACACGAATCCAATGCCCACGTTAAGCTAGCTCAATTTTCTATATTATGACAAATTTTGAAACAAAAATAGATACGAAAAAGCGATCATGTAATCCAATCTAGCCAAAACTCCGTGATGCCATGCATTATATGCTTCATTTATAAGCCTTTACTCAATGAGCACCAATGATCAGTTAAGAATGATCACTTTAACTTGCCCATCAACTTAACATGTCCGCATTAAATTGTCCAAAACTTATGATTTAGAGATCACAATGACACGAATCCAATGCCCACGTTAAGCTAACAGAATTTTCTATATTGTCACAAATTTTGACGCTGAAAGAGATACGACAATGCGTCCAAGTAATCCAATCTATCCCGAACTGCGTGATGTTATACATTATGCATCATTTATAAGCCTTTGCTCCATTAGCACCAATGATCAGTTCCGAATGATCACTTTAACTGGCCGATCAACTTGACATGTCCACACTAAATCGTCCATAACTTTTGATTTATAGCTCAGAATGACACGAATCTAATGCACACGTTAAGCAAGCTCATTTTATATATTGTGAAAAATTTGAGACAAAAATAGATACGACCAAGTGTCCATGTAATCCAATCTATCCCGAACTGGGTGATGTCATGCATTATGCATTATTTATAAGCTTTTACTCAATTAACAGAACACAAATGATCAATTTACAATGATAACTTAAACTAGGTGATACTCTTGACATGTATGCATTGAATCATCCATAAATTTTGATTTAAAGCTGAGAATAACACGAATCCAATGCCCACATTAATCTAGCTCAATTTTCTTTATTGTGATAAAATTTGACACAAAAATAGATACGAAAAACTGTTCATGTAATCCAATCTAGCCAAAACTCCGTGATGCCATGCATTATGCTTCGTTTACAAGCCATAACTCAATGACCACCAACGATCAGTGTAGAATGATCACTTTAACTGGCCGATGAACTTGACATGTCCGTACTAAATCGTCCCTAACTTTTGATTCAGATCGCAGAATGAAAAGAATCCAATGCCCACGTTAAGCTAGCTCAATTTTCTATCTTGTCACAAACTTTGATGCAGAATAGATAGAAAAAAGCGTTCATGTAATCCAATCTAGCCAAAACTCCGTGATGCCATGCATTATACTTCATTTAATAGTGTTTACTCAATGAGCACCAATGATCAGTTAAGAATGATCACTTTAACTGGCCCCTAAACTTGACACGTATGCACTAAATCGTCGGTAAATTATAATTTATATCTCAAAATGATACGAATCAAATTCCTATGTTAAGCTAGCTCAATTTTCTATATTGTGACAAAATTTGAGGCTGAAAGAGATATGACAAAGCATCCAAGTAATCCAATCTATCCCGAACTGCGTTATGTCATGCATTGTGCATCATTTATAATCCTATACTCAATGAACACCATTGATCAGTTTAGAATGATCACTTCAACTGGTCGATCAACTTGACATGTCCGCACTAAATCGTCTGTAACTATTGATTTAGAGCTCGGAATGACACGAATCCAGTGCACACGTTAAGCTAGCTCATTTTCTATATTGTGAAAAATTTGAGACAAAAATAGATACGACCAAGTGTCCATGTAATCCAATCTATCCCGAACTGGGTGATGTCATGCATTATGCATCATTTATAAGCCTTTACTCAATGAGCACAAATGATCAATTTAGAATGATCACTTTAACTACGCGATCAACTTGACATGTCCGCAGTAAATCCTCCGTAACTTTTTATTTATAGCTCAGAATAACATGAATCCAATCTTCACGTTAAGCTAGCTCAATTTTCTATATTGTGACAAATTTTGACACAAAAATAGATACAAAAAAGTGATAATGTAATCCAATCTAGCATAAACTCCCTGATGCCATGCATTATATGCTTCATTTATAAGCCTTTACTCAATGAGCACCAATGATCAGTTAAGAATGATCAATTTAACTGGCCCATAAAATTGACACATTCGCACTAAATCGTCCGTAAATTATAATTTATAGCTCAGAGTGATACGAATCCAATTTCTATGTTAAGCTAGCTCAATTTTCTATATTGTGACAAAATTTGAGGCATAAAGAGATATGACAAAGCATCAATGTAATCTAATCTATCCCGAACTGCGTTATGTCATGCATTATGCATCATTTATAAGCCTTTACTCAATGAACGCCAATGATCAGTTTAGAATGATCACTTCAACTGGCTGATCAACTTTACATGTCCATACTAAATCGTCCGTAACTTTTGATTTAGAGCTCAGAATGACATGAATCCAATGCACAAGTTAAGCTAGCTCAATTTGTTATGTTGTGAAAAATTTGAGACAGAAATAGATACGACAAAGTGTCCATGTAATCAAAGAAATCTTGAACTGTATGATGTCATGCATTATGCTTCATTTATAAGTCTTTACTCAATGAGCACAAATGATCAATTTAGAATGATCACTTTAACTACGCGATCAACTTGACATGTCCGCAGTAAATCCTACGTAACTATTGATATAGGGCTCAGAACAACATGAATCCAATGCCCACGTTAAGCTAGCTCAATTGTCTATATAGTGACAAATTTTGACACAAAAATAGATATGAAAAAGAGATCATGTAATCCAATCTAGCCAAAACTCCGTGATGCCATGCATTATATGCTTCATTTATAAACCTTTACTCAATGAGCACCAATGATTAGTTTAGAATGATCACTTTAACTGGCCGATGGACTTGACATGTCCGCACTACATTGTCCTTAACTTTTGATTTAAATATCAGAATGACACGAATCCAATGCCCACGTTAACCTAGCTCAATTTTCTATATTGTGAAAAAATTGATACAGACATAGATACGACAAACTGTCGATGTAATCCAATCTATCCTAAACTGTGTGATGTCATGTATTATGCTTCATTTATAAGCCTTTACTCAATGAGCACATATGATCAGTTTAGAATGATAACTTTAACTAGGCGATCAACTTGGCATGTCCCCATTAAATCATCTTTAACTTTTGATTTAGAGCTCAGAATAACACGAATCCAATGCCCACGTTAAGCTAGCTCAATTTTCTATATTGTGACAAAATTTAACACAAATATAGATACGGAAAAGCGTTCATGTAATCCAATCTAGCCAAAACTCCGTGATACCAATGATCAGTTTAGAATGATCACTTTAACTGGCCGATGAACTTGATATGTCCGCACTAAATTGTCCCTAACTTTTGATTTAGATCGCAAAATGAAACGAATCCAATGCCCACATTAAGCTAGCTTAATTTTCTATATTGTAACAAAATTTGAGGCAGAAATATATATAAAAAGGCGTTCATATAATCCAATCTAGCCAAAACTCCGTGATGCCATGCATAAGGCTTCATTTGTAAGCCTTTACTGAATGAGCACCACTGATCAGTTAAGTGTGATCACTTTAACAGGCCGATGAACTTGACATGTCCGCACTAAATCATCCTTTAATTAGAATTTATAGCTCCGAATGACACGAATCCAATGCCCATGTTAAGCTAGCTCAATTTTCTCTATTGTGAAAAAATTAGAGGCAGAAAGAGATATGACATAGCGTCCAGGTAATCCAATCTATCCCGAACTACGCGATGTCATGCATTATGCATCATTTATAAGCTTTTACTCAATGAGCACCAGTGATCAGTTTAGAATGATGACTTCAACTAACCAATCAACTTGACATGTCAGAACTAAATCGTCAGTAACTTTTGATTTAGAGCTCTGAATGACACGAATCCAATGCACATGTTAAGCTAGTTCAATTTTTTATATTGTGAAAAATTTGAGACAGAAATAGATACGACAAAGTGTCCACGTAATCCAAGCTATCCTGAACTGTGTGATATCAGGCATTATTTTTCATTTATAAGCCTTTACTCAGTGAGCACAATTGATCAGTTTAGAATGATCACTTTAACTACACGATCAACTTGACATGTCCGTAGTAAATCCTCCATAACTTTTCGTTTGGAGCTCAGAATAACACGAATTCAATGCCCACGTTAGCTAGCTAAATTTTCTATATTGTGACAAAATTTGACACAAGAATAGATACGAAAAAGCGATCATGTAATCCAATCTAGCCAAAAATCCATGATGCCATGCATTATATGCTTCATTTATAAGCCTTTATTGAATGAGCACCAATGATCATTTTAGAATGATCACTTCAACTGGCTGAAGAACTTGACATGTCCGCACTAAATCGTCCCTAACTTTTGATTTAGATCTCAGAATGACACGAATCCAATGCCCACGTTAAGCTAGCTCAATTTTCTATATTGTGAAAAATTTGATACAAAAATAGATACGACAAAGTGTCCATGTAATCCAATATATCCTATACTGTGTGATGTCATGTATTATGCTTCATTTATAAGCCTGTACTCAATGAGCACATATGATCAGTTTAGAATGATAACTTTAACTAGGCGATCAACTTGACATGTCCCCATTAAATCATGTATAACTTTTGATTTAAAGCTCAGAACAACACAAATCCAATGCCCACGTTAAGCTAACTCAATTTCTGTATTGTGACAAAATTTGACACAAATATAGATACAAAAAAGCGTTCATGTAATCGAATCTAGCCAAAATTGCATGATCAATGAGCACCTATGATCAGTTTAGAATGAACACTCTAACTGGCTGATTAACTTGACATGTCCGCACTAAATCGTTCGTAACTTATGATTTATAGTTCAAAATGACACGAATTCAAGTCCACGTTATGCTAGCTCAATTTTCTATATTATGAAATATATGAGTTTTTAAATAGATATGACAAAGCGTCCAAGTAATCCAATCTGTCACATACGACGTGATGTCATGCATTATGCATCAATTATAAGCATTTACTCAATGAGAACCAGTGATCAGTTTAGAATGATCAGTTTAAATGGCCGATTAACTTGACATGTGCGCACTAAATCGTCCGTAACTTTTGATTTAGAGCTCTGAATGACACGAATCCAATGCCCACGTTAAGGTAGCTCAATTTTCTATATTATGATAAAATTTGGTATAGAAATATATTCGAAAAGTGTCCATGTAATGCAATCTATACCAAACTGCATGATGCCATGCATTATACTTCATTTATAAGCCTTTACTCAATGAGCATAAATGATTAAGTTAGAATGATAACTTTAACTGCATGATGTCATGCATTATGCTTCATTTGTAAGCATTTACTCAATGACCACCAATGATCAGTTTAGAATGATCACTTTAATAGGCCGATCAACTTGACAAGTCCTCACTAAATCTTCCGTAACTTTTGATTTAGAGCTCAAAATGACACGAATCCAAGGCCCATACTAAGCTGGCTAAATTTTCTATATTGTTTCAAAATTTAAGATAGAAATAGATACGACAGAGTGTCCATGTAATCCAATTTATCCCGCACTGCGTGATGCCATGCATTATGCTTCATTTATAAGCCTTTACTCAATGAGCACCAATGAGCACCAATGAGCAGTTAAGAATGATCACTTTAACTGGCCGATCAACTTCACATGTCCCCACTAAATTGTCCGTAACTTATGATTTAGAGCTCAGAATGACCAAATCCAATGGCAGCATTAAGCTAGCTCAATTTTCTATATTGTCACAAAATTTGAGACAGAAATAGATATGACAAAGAGTCCAAGTAATCCAATTTATCCTAAACTGTGTGATGTCATGCATTATGCTTCATTTATAAGCCTTTACTCAATGAACACCAATGATCATTTTAGAATGAACAGTTTAACTTGCCGATCAACTTGACATGTCCGCAATAAATCGGTCGTAACTTTTGATTTAGACCTCAGAATGACACGAATTCAATGCCCACGTTAAGCTAGCTAAATTTTCTATATTTTCATAAAATTTGTGGCAGAAATAGATACAAAAAAGTGTCGATGTAATCCAATATATCTCGAACTGTGTGATACCATGCATTATGCTTCATTTACATGCCTTTACTCAATGAGTACCACTGATCAGTTTAGAATGATCACTTTAACTGGCCGATCAACTTGACATGTCCGCAATAAATCGTCTGTAACTTTTTATTTAGAGCTCAGAATGACACGAATCCAATGCCCACGTTATGGTAGCTCAATTTCTATATTGTGCCAAAATTTGAGAAAGAAATAGATATGACAAAGCGTCCAAGTAATCCAATCTATCCCTAACAGCGTGATGTCATGGATTATGCTTCATTTGTAAGCCTTTACTCAATGAGCACTAATGATCAGTTTAGAATAATCACTTTAACTGCACGATCAACTTCACATGTCCGCACTAAATCGTCTATAACTTTTGATTTAGTGCTGAGAATGACACGAATCCAAGGCCCACGTTAATCTAGCTGAATTTTTTATATTGTGACAAAATTTGAGACCGAAATAGATACGACAAAGCGTTCATGTAATGCAATCTATCCCGAACTGTGTGATGCCATGCATTATGCTTCATTTATAACCCTTTACTCAATGAGAACCAGGGATCAGTTAAGAGTGATCACTTTAAATGGCCGATCAACTTGACATGTCCACGTCCGTAACTTTTGATTTAGAGCTCAGAATGACAAAGATCCAATGCCCACGTTATACTAGCTCAATTTTCTATATAGTGACAAAATTTGAGACAGAACTAGATATGACAAAGCCTCCAAGTAATCCAATCTATCATGAACTGCATGATGTCCTGCATTATACTTTATTTATAAGCCTTTTACTCAATGAACACCAATGATCAGTTTAACTAGCCGATCAACGTGACATGTCCGCACTAAATCGTATGTAACTTTTTATTTAGAGCTCAGAATGACACTATTCCAATGGCCACATTAAGCTAGCTAAATTTTTTATATTGTGACAAAATTTGAGGCAGAAATAGATACGACAATGCGTCCAAGTAATCCAATCTATCCCAAACTGTGCGATGCCATGCATTATGCATCATTTATAAGCTTTTACTCAACGAGCACCAATGATCAATTAAGAATGATCACTTTAACATGCCGGTCAACTTGAAATTTCTGGATTAACAGTCCGTAACTTATGATTTAGAGCTCAAAATAACATGAATCCAATGCCCACGTTAAACTATCTCAATTTTTTATATTATGACAAATTTTGAGACAGAAATAGAAACGACAGAGTGTCTATGTAATCCAATCTATCAGGAACTCCATGATGCCATGCATTATGCTCCATTTATAAGCCTTTACTCAATGAGCGCAAATGATTAGTTTAGAATGATAACTTTAACTTGGCGATCAACTTGACATGTCCCCACTAAATCGTCCGTAACTTTTGATTTAGAGCTCAGAATAACAAGAATCCAATGCTTACGTTAAGCTAGCTCGATTTTATATATTGTGACAAAATTTGACACAAAAATAGATACAGAAAAGGGTTCAAGTAATCCAATCTAGCCAAAACTGCGTGATGCCATGTATTATGCTTCATTTATAAGCCATTATTCAATGAGTACCAATGATCAGTTTAGAATGATCACTTTAACTAGCCGATCAACTTGACATGTCCGCATTAAATCGTCCCTAACTTTTGATTTAGAGCTTAGAATTACACGAATCCAATGCCCACGTTAAGGTAGCTCGATTCTCTATGTTGTAACAAAATTTGAGACAGAAATAGATTGAAAAGAGCGTTCAAGTAATCCAATCTAGCCAAAACTGCATGATCCCATGCATTATGCTTCATTGATAAGCCTTTACTCAATGAGCACAAATGACCAGTTTAGAATGATCAATTTAACTGGCCGATCAACTTGATATGTCCGTACTAAATCGTCCGTAACTTTTTATTTAGAGCTCCGAAAGACACGAATCCAATGCCCACACTAAGCTACCTCAATTTTCAATATTTTGAAAAAATTTGAGGCAAAAATAGATACGACAAAGCGTACAAGTAATCCAATCTATCCCGAACTGCGTGATCTCATGCATTATCCAATCTAGCGAAAACTACATGATCCCATGCATTATGCTTCATTTATAAGACTTTACTCAATGAGCACCAATGATCAGTTTAGAATGATCACTTTAACTTGCCGATCAACTTGACATGTCTGCACTAAATCGTCTGTAACTTTTGATTTAGAACTCAGAATGACACGAATCCAATGCCCACAATAAGCTAGCTCAATTTTTTATATTGTGAAAAACTTTGTGATAGAAATAGATATGACAAAGTGACAATGTAATCCAATCTATCCCAAAATGTGTGACGCCATGAATTATGCTGCATTTATAAGCTTTTACTCAATGAGCACAAATGATCAAAATTGAATAACAACTTTAACTAGGCGATCAACTTGACATGTCCGCACTAAATCGTTCGTAACCTTTTTTTTTAGAGCTCAGAATAACAAGAAGCCAATGCCTATGTTAAGCTACCTCAATTTTCAAATAGATACGAAAATGTGTTCAATTAATCCAATCTAACCAAAACTGTGTGATGCCAAGCATTATGTTTCATTTATAAGCGTTTACTCAATGAGCACCAATGATCAGTTTAAAATGATCACTTTAACTGACCGATCCACTTGACATATCCGCACTAAATCGTATCTAACTTTTGATTTAGAGCTCAGAATGACAAAAATCCAATGCACATGTTAAGCTAGCTCAATTCTCTATGTTGTGAAAAAATTTGAGACAGAAATAGATACCAAAAAGCGTTCAAGTAATCCAATCTAGTTAAAACTGCATGTTGCCGTACATTATGTTTCATTTATAAGCCTTTACTCAATGAGCATTATCACTTTAAATAGGTGATCAACTTGACATGTCCGCACTAAATTGTCTGTAACTTTTTTTTTATAGCTCAAATAACACGAATCCAATGTCCACGTTAAGCTAGCTCAATTTTCTATGTTGTGACAAAATTTGACACAAAAATAGATTCGAAAAAGCGTTCAACTAATCCATTATAGCCAAAACAGTGTGATGCCATGCATTATGCTTCATTTATAAGCCTTTACTCATTGAGCACCAATGACCAGTTTTGGAATGATCACTTTAACTGACCGATGAACTTGATATATCCGCATTAAATAGTCCCTAACTTTTGATTTATAGCTCAGAATGACACAAATCCAGTGCCCACGTTATGCTTGCTCAATTCTCTATGTTGTGACAAAATTTGAGACAAAAAGAGATACGACAAAGCGTCCCAGTAATCCAACCAATCCCCAACAGCGTGACACCATGCATTATTTTTCATTGATAAGCTTTTACTCAATGAGCACCAGTGATCAGTTTAGAATGATCATTTTTGCAGGCCGATCAACTAGACATGTCCGCACTAAATCGTCCGTAACTTTTGATTTAGAGCTCAAAATGACACGAATCCAATGCCCACGTTAAGCTACCTCAATTTGCTATATTGTGAAAACATTTGAGACAGAAATAGATACGACAAAGTGTTAAAGTAATCCAATCTAGCCAAAACTGTTTGATGCCATGCATTATAATTTATAAGCCTTTAATCAATGAGCACCAATGATGAGTTTAGAATGATCACTTTAACTGGCCGATCAACTTGACATATCCGCACTAAATGCTCCCTAAGTTTTTATTTACAGCTCAGAAGGACACGAATCCAACGCCCACGTTAAGCTAGCTCAATTCTCTATGTTGTGACAAAATTTGAGATAGAAATAGATACAAAAAAGCGTTCAAGTAATCCAATGTAGCCAAAACTGTATGTTGCCATGCATTATGCTTCATTTTTAAGCCTTTACTCAATGAGCAAAAATGATCAGCTTAGAATGATCACTTTAAGTAGGCGATCAACTTGACATGTCCGCATTAAATCGTCCGTAACTTTTGATTTATAGCTCAGAATAACACGAATTCAGTGTCCACGTTAAGCTAGCTCAATTTTCTATATTGTGACAAAATTTGACACAAAAATATGTCCGAAAAAGCATTCAAGTAATCCACTATAGCCAAAGCTGCGTGATGTCACACATTATTCTTCATTTGTAGAAATTTACTCAACGAGCACTAACAATCAGTTTAGAATGATCACTTTAACTGGCCGATCAACTTTACATGTCCGCATTAAATCGCGCCTAACTTTTGATTTAGACCTCAGAATGACACCAATCCAATTCCCACATTAATCTAGCTCAATTCTCTATGTTGTGACAAAATTTGAGCCAGAAATAGATACAACAAAGCGTCCAAGTAATCCAATCTATCCCAAACTGCGTGATGCCATGCATTATTTTTCATTGATAAGCTTTTACTCAATGAGCACCAATGATCAGTTTAAAATGAACATTTTAATTGGCCGATCAACTTGACATGTCCGCACTAAATCGTCCGTAACATATATTTTAGAGCTCAGAATGACACGATCCAATACCCACTTTAAGCTCGGTCAATTTTCTATATTGCGACAAAATTTGACACAGAAATAGATAAGCCAAAGCGTCCGAGTAATCCAATCTATCCCGAAGTGCGTGTGCCATGCTTTATGCTTCATTTTTATTAGCCTTTACTCAATGAGCACCAATGATCAGCTAAAGAATGATCACTTTAACTGGCCGTACAACTTGACATGTATGCGCTAAATCGTCCGTAACTTTTGATTTAGAGCTCAGAATGACACGAATCCAATGCCCACATTAAGGTAGCTCAATTTTCTATATTGTGACAAAATTTGAAAAAGAAATAATTACGAGAAATTGTCCAAATAATCCATTCTATTCTGAACTACATGATGTTGTGCATTATGCTTCATTTATAAGCCTTTACTCAATGAGCACCAATGATCAGTTTAGAATGATCAATTTAACTTGCCGATCAACTTGACATGTCTGCATTAAATCGTGCATAACTTTCCATTTAGAGCTTAGAATGACGAGAATCCAGTGCCAACATTAAGCTAGCTCTATTTTATATATTGTGACAAAATTTGAGACAGTACTAGATACGACAAAGTTTCCATGTAATCCAATCTATCCCAAAATGCGTGATGCCAGGAATGATGCTTCATTTATAAGCCTTTACTAAATGAGCACCAATGATCAGTTTAGAATGATCACTTTAACTTGCCGATCAACTTGTCATGTCTGCACTAAATCGTCCGTAACTTTTGATTTATATCTCAGAATGACAGGAATCCAATGCCCATCTTAAGCTAACTCAATTTTCTATATTATAGCAAAATTTGAGACAGAAATAGATACGAAAAAGCGTCCAAATAATCCAATCATTCCTGTACTATGTGATGTCATGCATTATGCTACATTTATAAGCTTTTACTCAATGAGCACCAATGATCAATTTAGAATGACACTTTAACTGGCCGATATACTTGACATGTCCTCACTAAATCGTCTGTAACTTTAGACTCAGAGCTCCGAATGACATGAATCGAATGCCCACGTTAAGCTACCTCAATTTTATATATTGTGAAAAAATTTGATACTGAAATAGATACGACAAAGATTTCATGTAATCCAATATATCCCAAACTACGTGATGCCATGCATTATGCTTCATTTATAAGCCTTTACACAATGAGCACAAATGATCAGTTTAGAATGATAACTTTAACTAGGCGATCAACTTGACATGTCCGCACTAAATCTTTTGTAACTTTTGATTTAGAGCTCAAAATAACACGAATCCATTGCCCACGTTAAATTAGCTAAATTTTCTATAATGTAACAAAATTTGAGGCAGAAATAGATACGAAAATGCATTCAAGAAATCCAATCTAGCCAAAACTGTGTGAGCACCAATGATCAGTTTAGAATGATCAATTTGACTGCCCATTCAACTTGACATTTCTGCATTAAATCATCCGTAACTTATGAGTTAGAGCTAAAACTGACACGAATCCAATGCCCACGTTAAGCTAGCTCAATTTTCTATATTCTGACAAAATTTGAGACAGAAATAGATACGACAAAGCGTCCAAGTAATCCAATCTATCCTGAACTACGTGATGTCATGCATTATGCTTCATTTATAAGCCTTTACGCAATAAGCACCAATGATCACTTTAGAATGATCACTTTAACTGGCCAATCAACTTGACATGTCCGCACTGAATTGTCCATAACTTTTGATTTAGAGCTTAGAATGACATGAATCCAATGCTCACGTTAAGCTAGCTCAATTTCTATATTGTGAAAAAATTTGAGACAGAAATAGATACGACAAAGCGTCCATGTAATGATACAGAAATAGATACGAACTGCGTGATGTGATGCATTATGGCTCATTTATATGCCTTTACTCAATGAGCACCAATGATCAGTTTAGAATGATAATTTTAATTGGCCAATCAACTTGACACCGCACTAAATCGTTCGTAACTTTTGATTTAGAGCTCAAAATGACACGAATCCAATGCCCACGAAAAGCTAGCTCAATTTTCTATATTGTGACAAATTTCACATAGAAATAGATACGAAAAAGCGTTTAAGTAATCCAATCTAGCCAAAACTGCATGATGTCATGCATTATGTTTCATTTATAAACCTTTACTCAATGACCCCAGTGATCAGTTTAAAATGATCACCTTAACTACCCGCTCAACTTTACATTTCCGCATTAAAGCGTCCATAACTTATAATTTAGAGTTAAAACAGACACGAATCCAATGACCACGTTAAGCTAGCTCAATTTTCTATATTGTGACAAAACTTGAAACAGAAATGGCTAAGACAAAGCGTCCAGGCAATCCAATATATCCTGAACTGCGTGATGTCATGCATTATGCTTCATTTATAAGCCTTTATTCAATGAGCACCAATGATCAGTTTAGAATGATCACTTTAACCGGCCGATCAAGTTCACATGTGTGCACTAAATAGTCCTTAATATTTTATTTAGATCTCAAAATGACACGAATCTAATGCCCATGTTAAGCTAACTCAATAACATTTGAGACAGAAATAGATACGACAAAGCGACCATGTAATCCAATCTATCCCAAACTACGTGATGCCATGCATTATGCCTCATTTACATGCCTTTACTCAATGAGCACCAATGATCAGTTTAGAATAATCACTTTAATTGGCCGATCATCTTAGCATGTGTGCATTAAATCGTCCGTAACTTTTGATTTGGAGCAAAGAATGGCACGAATCCAATGCAGACGATAAGCTAGCTCAATGTTTTCTATTGTGAAAAAAATTGAGACATAACTAGATACTACAAAACATCCAAGAAATCCACTCTATCACAAACTGCGTGATGCCATACTTTATGCTTCACTTATAAGCGTATACTTAATGAGTACCAATGATTAGTTTAGAATGATCACTTTACCAGGCGATCAACATGCATGTCAGCACTAAATCATCCGTAACTTTTCATTTAGAGCTCAGAATAACACCAATCCAATGCCCACGTTAAGATAGCTCAATTTTCTATATTGTGACAAAATTTGAGATAGAAGTAGATAGGAAAAAGCGTTCAAGTAACCCAATCCACACAAAACTGCGTGATGCCATGCAATATGCTTCATTTATAAGCCTTTACTCAATGAGCACCAATGATCAGTTTAGAATGATCATTTTAACTCGTCGATCAACTTGACATGCCCACACTAAATCAACCCTAAATTTGATGTAGAGCTCAGAATGACATGAATTGAATGCCCACATTAAGCTAGCTCAGTTTTCTATATTGTGATAAAATTTGAGAGAGAAATAGCTATGACAAAACAATCAAGTAATCCAATCTATCCCGAATTGCATGATGTCATGCATTGTCCTTCATTTATAAGCCTTTAATCAATGAGCACCAATGATTAGTTTATAATGATCACTTTAATTGGCCGATCAATTTGACATGACTGCAATAAATCGTCCGTAACTTATGATTTAGAGCTCAGAATGACACGAATGCAATGCCCACGTAAAGCTAGCTCAATTTCAATATTGTGACAATTCGAGACAGAAATAGATACGACAAAGTGTCCATGTAATCCAATCTATCCAGAACTACGTGATGCCATGCACTATGCTTCATTTATAAGCCTTTACTGAATGAGCACCAATGATCGGTTTAGAAAAATCACTTTAATTGCCCGATCAACTTGACATGTCCGCATTAAATTGTCCTCAACTTATGATTTAGAGCTAAAACTTACATGAATCCAAAGCGCACGTTAAATTAGCTCAATTTTCTATATTGTGACAAAACTTGAGACACAAATAGATACGAAAAAGTGTTCAAGTAATCATTTCTAGCCAAAACTATGTGATGCCATGCATTATGATTCATTTATAAACCTTTACTCAATGAGCATCAATGATCATTTTGTAATGATCTTTAACTGGCCGATAAACTTGACATTTCCACACTAAATCGTCCATAACTTTTGATTTACAGTTTAGAATGACACGAATCTAATGCCCACAATAAGCTAGCTCAATTTTTTTATATTGTGAAAAAGTTTGATGCCATGACTAGATACGACAAAGAGTCCTACCAATCCACTCTATCCAAAACTCCGTTATGCCACGCTTTATGCTTCATTTATAAGCGTTTACTTAATGAGTACCAATGATCAATTTAGAATGATACTTTAACTAGGCGATCAACTTGATATGTCCGCTGTAAATCGTCCGTAACTTCTGATTTCTAGCACAGAATAATACGAATCCAATGCTCATGTTAAGCTAGCTCAATTTTCAAAGTTGCGACAAAATTTGAGAAAAAAATAAATATGACAAAGCGTCCAAGTAATCCAATCTATCCCGATCTACGTGATGTCATGCATTATGCTTCATTTATAAACCTTTACTCAATGAGCAACAACGATCAGTTTAGAATGACCACTTTAACTGGCCGATCAACTTGATATGTACGCACTAAATCGTCCGTAACTTTTGATTTAGTGCTCAGAATGACACGAATCCAATGCCGACGTTAAGCTAGGTCCATTTACTATATTTTAACAAAGTTTGAGACAGAGATAGATACGAAAAGGCGTCCAAGTAATCCACTCTATCCCCAACTTAGTGATGTCATGCGTTATGCTTCATTTATAACCCTTAACTCAATGAGCACCAATGATCAGTTTAGAATGATCACTTTAACTGGCCGGTCAACTTGACATGTCCGCATTAAATCGTCTGTAACTTTTGATTTAGTGCTCAGAATGACACGATTCCAACGCCTACGTTAAGCTACCTCAATTTTCTATATTGTGAAAAAATTTGACACAGAAATGGATACAACATAGTGTCCATGTAATCCAATCTATACCAAATTACGTGATACCATGCATTATGCTTCATTTATATGCCGTTACTCAATGAGAACCAATGATCAGTTTAGAATGATCACTTTAACTGGCCGATCAACTTGATAGGTCTGCACTAAATTCTTTGTAACTTTTTATTTAGATCTAAAAATGACACAAAGCAAATGGCCACGTAAGATAGCATAATTTTCTATATGGTGACAAAATTTGAGACATAAATAGATATGACAAAGCGTTCATGTAATCCAGTTTATCCCAAACTGCGTGATGTCATGCATTATGCTTCATTTATAAGCCTTTATTGAATGAGCACCAATGATAAGTTTAGAATGATCACTTTAACTCGCCGATCAACTTGATATGTCCACACTAAATCGTACATAACTTTTGATTTAGAGTTCAGAATGATACGAATCCAATGCCTATGGTTAATCTAGCTCAATTTTCTATATCGTGACAAAATTTGAGTAGAAATAGATATGAAAAAATGTTTTAAGTAATCTAAGCTAGCCAAAACTGTGTAATGCCATGCATTATGCTTCATTTATAAGCCTTTACTCAATGGGCATCAATGATCAGTTCAGAATGATCACTTTAACTGCCTGATCAACTTGACATGTCCGCATTAAATCTTCCCTAACTTATGATTTAGAGCTAAAACTGACACGTATCCAAATCCCACGTTAAGCTAGCTCAATTTTCTCTATTGTGACAAAATTTGAGACAAAAATAGATACGAAAATATGTTCAAGTAATCCAATCTAGCTAAATCTGCATGATGCCATGCATTATGATTCATTTATTAGCCTTTAGTCTATGATCATCAATGATCAGTTTAGAATGATCAAATTAACTGGGTGACATGTCTACAATAAATCGTGCATAACTTTTGATTTATAGCTCATAATGACACAAATCCAAAACACACGTTAAGCTAACTTAATTTTCTATATTGTGACAAAATTTGAGACAAATATAGATCTGAAAAACCGTTGAAGAAATACAATCTACCCAAAACTATGTGTTGCCATGCATTAAGCTTCATTTATAAGACTATACTCAATGAGCGCCAATGATCAGTTTAGAATGATCAATTTAACTAGGTGATCAACTTGACATGTCCGCACTAAATTGTCCATAACTTATGATTTAGAGTTAAAACTGACATGAATCCAATGCCCACGTTAAGCTAGCTCAATTTTCTATATTGAGACAAAATTTGAGGCAGAAATAGATGCGACAAAGCATCCAAGTAATCCAATCTATCCTGAACTGCGTGATGTCATGCTTTATGCTTCATTTATAAGCCTTAGTTGAATTAGCACCAATGATCAGTTTAGATTGATCACTTTAACTGGCCGATCAACTTGACATGTCCGCACTAAATCGTCCGTAACTTTTGATTTGGAGCTCATAATGACACGAATCCAATGCCCACGTTAAGCTAGATCAATTTCTATATTGTGACAAATTTTGAGACAGCAATTGATACGACAATGCGTCCATGTAATCCAATATATACCAAACTGCGTGATTCCATGCATTCTGCCTCATTTATATGCCTTTACGCAATGAGCATCCATTATCAGTTTAGAATGATCACTTTATCTGGCTGATCAACTTGACATGTCCTCACTAAATCGTCTGTAAGTTTTGGTTTAGAGCTCAGAATGACACGAATCCAATGCTCATGTTAAGCTAGCTCAATGGTTTATATTGTGAAAGAAATTGATACCGAACTAGCTACGACAAAGCATCCAAGTAATCCACTCAATCCCAAACTGCATGATGCAATGCTTTATGCTTCATTTATTATCGTTTACTTAATGAGTACCGAAGCTGAGTATACAATGATCAGTTTAACTAGGCGATCAACTTGACATGTCCGCACTAAATTGTCCGTAACATTTGATATTGAGCTTAGAATAACACCAATCCAATGGCCACGTTAAACTAGCTCAATTTTCTATATTGTAACAAAATTTGAGACAGAAGTAGATACGAAAATGCGTTCAAGAAATCCAATCTAGCCAAAACTGTGTGAGCACCAATGATCAGTTTAGAATGATCACTTTGACTGCCCATTCAACTTGACATTTCCGCACTAAATCGTCTGTAACTTATGAGTTAGAGCTAAAACTGACACGAATCCAATGCCCACTTAATCTAGCTCAATTTTCTATATTGTGACAAAATTTGAGACAGAAATAGATACGACAAAGCATCCAAGTAATCTAATCTATCCTGAACTACATGATGTCATGCATTATGCTTCATTTATAAGCCTTTACTCGATGAGCACCAATGATCACTTTAGAATGATCACTTTAACTGGCCGATCAACTTGACATGTCCGCACTGAATCGTCCGTAACCTTTCATTTAGAGCTTAGAATGACATGAATCCAATGCTCATGTTAAGCTAGCTCAATTTCTATATTGTGACAAAATTTGAGATAGAAATAGATACGACAAAGCGTCCATGTAATCCAGTCTATCCCAAACTGTGTGATGTCATGCATTATGGCTCATTTATATGCCTTTACTCAATGAGCACCAATGATCAGTTTATAATGATCCCTTTAATTGGCCGATCAACTTTACATGTCCGCACTAAATCGTTCGTAACTTTTGATTTAGAGCTCAAAATGACACGAATCCAATGCCCACGAAAAGCTAGCTCAATTTTCTATATTGTGACAAATTTCACACAGAAATAGATATGAAAAAGCGTTTAAGTAATCCAATCTAGCCAAAACTGCATGATGTCATGCATTATGTTTCATTTATAAGCCTTTACTCAATGACCCCCAATGATCAGTTTAGAATGATCAGCTTAACTACCCGCTTAACTTGACATGTCCGCACTAAATTGTCCATAACTTATGATTTAGAGTTAAAACTGACATGAATCCAATGCCCACGTTAAGCTAGTTCAATTTTCTATATTGAGACAAAATTTGAGGCAGAAATAGATGCGACAAAGCATCCAAGTAATCCAATCTATCCTGAACTGCGTGATGTCATGCTTTATGCTTCATTTATAAGCCTTAGTTGAATTAGCACCAATGATCAGTTTAGATTGATCACTTTAACTGGCCGATCAACTTGACATGTCCGCACTAAATCGTCCGTAACTTTTGATTTGGAGCTCATAATGACACGAATCCAATGCCCACGTTAAGCTAGATCAATTTCTATATTGTGACAAATTTTGAGACAGCAATTGATACGACAATGCGTCCATGTAATCCAATATATACCAAACTGCGTGATTCCATGCATTCTGCCTCATTTATATGCCTTTACGCAATGAGCATCCATTATCAGTTTAGAATGATCACTTTATCTGGCTGATCAACTTGACATGTCCTCACTAAATCGTCTGTAAGTTTTGGTTTAGAGCTCAGAATGACACGAATCCAATGCTCATGTTAAGCTAGCTCAATGGTTTATATTGTGAAAGAAATTGATACCGAACTAGCTACGACAAAGCATCCAAGTAATCCACTCAATCCCAAACTGCATGATGCAATGCTTTATGCTTCATTTATTATCGTTTACTTAATGAGTACCGAAGCTGAGTATACAATGATCAGTTTAACTAGGCGATCAACTTGACATGTCCGCACTAAATTGTCCGTAACATTTGATATTGAGCTTAGAATAACACCAATCCAATGGCCACGTTAAACTAGCTCAATTTTCTATATTGTAACAAAATTTGAGACAGAAGTAGATACGAAAATGCGTTCAAGAAATCCAATCTAGCCAAAACTGTGTGAGCACCAATGATAAGTTTAGAATGATCACTTTGACTGCCCATTCAACTTGACATTTCCGCACTAAATCGTCTGTAACTTATGAGTTAGAGCTAAAACTGACACGAATCCAATGCCCACTTAATCTAGCTCAATTTTCTATATTGTGACAAAATTTGAGACAGAAATAGATACGACAAAGCATCCAAGTAATCTAATCTATCCTGAACTACATGATGTCATGCATTATGCTTCATTTATAAGCCTTTACTCGATGAGCACCAATGATCACTTTAGAATGATCACTTTAACTGGCCGATCAACTTGACATGTCCGCACTGAATCGTCCGTAACCTTTCATTTAGAGCTTAGAATGACATGAATCCAATGCTCATGTTAAGCTAGCTCAATTTCTATATTGTGACAAAATTTGAGATAGAAATAGATACGACAAAGCGTCCATGTAATCCAGTCTATCCCAAACTGTGTGATGTCATGCATTATGGCTCATTTATATGCCTTTACTCAATGAGCACCAATGATCAGTTTATAATGATCCCTTTAATTGGCCGATCAACTTGACATGTCCGCACTAAATCGTTCGTAACTTTTGATTTAGAGCTCAAAATGACACGAATCCAATGCCCACGAAAAGCTAGCTCAATTTTCTATATTGTGACAAATTTCACACAGAAATAGATATGAAAAAGCGTTTAAGTAATCCAATCTAGCCAAAACTGCATGATGTCATGCATTATGTTTCATTTATAAGCCTTTACTCAATGACCCCCAATGATCAGTTTAGAATGATCAGCTTAACTACCCGCTTAACTTGACATTTCCGCATTAAAGCGTCTGTAACTTATAATTTAGAGTTAAAACAGACATGAATCCAATGCCCACGTTAAGCTAGCTCAATTTTCTATATTGAGACAAAATTTGAGGCAGAAATAGATGCGACAAAGCATCCAAGTAATCCAATCTATCCTGAACTGCGTGATGTCATGCTTTATGCTTCATTTATAAGCCTTAGTTGAATTAGCACCAATGATCAGTTTAGATTGATCACTTTAACTGGCCGATCAACTTGACATGTCCGCACTAAATCGTCCGTAACTTTTGATTTGGAGCTCATAATGACACGAATCCAATGCCCACGTTAAGCTAGATCAATTTCTATATTGTGACAAATTTTGAGACAGCAATTGATACGACAATGCGTCCATGTAATCCAATATATACCAAACTGCGTGATTCCATGCATTCTGTCTCATTTATATGCCTTTACGCAATGAGCATCCATTATCAGTTTAGAATGATCACTTTATCTGGCTGATCAACTTGACATGTCCTCACTAAATCGTCTGTAAGTTTTGGTTTAGAGCTCAGAATGACACGAATCCAATGCTCATGTTAAGCTAGCTCAATGGTTTATATTGTGAAAGAAATTGATACCGAACTAGCTACGACAAAGCATCCAAGTAATCCACTCAATCCCAAACTGCATGATGCAATGCTTTATGCTTCATTTATTATCGTTTACTTAATGAGTACCGAAGCTGAGTATACAATGATCAGTTTAACTAGGCGATCAACTTGACATGTCCGCACTAAATTGTCCGTAACATTTGATATTGAGCTTAGAATAACACCAATCCAATGGCCACGTTAAACTAGCTCAATTTTCTATATTGTAACAAAATTTGAGACAGAAGTAGATACGAAAATGCGTTCAAGAAATCCAATCTAGCCAAAACTGTGTGAGCACCAATGATCAGTTTAGAATGATCACTTTGACTGCCCATTCAACTTGACATTTCCGCACTAAATCGTCTGTAACTTATGAGTTAGAGCTAAAACTGACACGAATCCAATGCCCACTTAATCTAGCTCAATTTTCTATATTGTGACAAAATTTGAGACAGAAATAGATACGACAAAGCATCCAAGTAATCTAATCTATCCTGAACTACATGATGTCATGCATTATGCTTCATTTATAAGCCTTTACTCGATGAGCACCAATGATCACTTTAGAATGATCACTTTAACTGGCCGATCAACTTGACATGTCCGCACTGAATCGTCCGTAACCTTTCATTTAGAGCTTAGAATGACATGAATCCAATGCTCATGTTAAGCTAGCTCAATTTCTATATTGTGACAAAATTTGAGATAGAAATAGATACGACAAAGCGTCCATGTAATCCAGTCTATCCCAAACTGTGTGATGTCATGCATTATGGCTCATTTATATGCCTTTACTCAATGAGCACCAATGATCAGTTTATAATGATCCCTTTAATTGGCCGATCAACTTTACATGTCCGCACTAAATCGTTCGTAACTTTTGATTTAGAGCTCAAAATGACACGAATCCAATGCCCACGAAAAGCTAGCTCAATTTTCTATATTGTGACAAATTTCACACAGAAATAGATATGAAAAAGCGTTTAAGTAATCCAATCTAGCCAAAACTGCATGATGTCATGCATTATGTTTCATTTATAAGCCTTTACTCAATGACCCCCAATGATCAGTTTAGAATGATCAGCTTAACTACCCGCTTAACTTGACATTTCCGCATTAAAGCGTCTGTAACTTATAATTTAGAGTTAAAACAGACACGAATCCAATGCCCATGTTAAGCTAGCTCAATTTTCGATATTGTGAAAAAACTTGAGACAGAAATAGAAACGACAAAGCGTCAATGCAATCCAATATATCCTTAACTACGTGATGTCATGCATTATGCTTCATTTATAAGCTTTTACTCAATGAGCACCAATGATCAGTTTAGAATGATCACTTTAACCAGCCGATCAACTTGACTTGGGCGCACTAAATAGTCCTTAATTTTTTATTTAGATCTTAAAATGACACGAATCTAATGCCCACGTTAAGCTAACTCAATTTCATTTGAGACAGAAATAGATACGACAAAGCGACCATGTAATCCAATCTATCCCGAACTACGTGATGCCATGCATTATGCCTCATTTACATGCCTTTACTCAATGAGCACCAATGATCAGCTTAGAATGATGACTTTAATTGGCTGATTATCTTAACATGTCTGCATTTAATCGTCCATAACTTTTGATTTGGAGCAAAGAATGACACGAATCCAATGCAGACGATAAGCTAGCTCAATTTTTTATATTGTGAAATATTTGAGAGATAACTAGATACTACAAAACATCCAAGAAATCCACTCTATTACAAACTGCGTGATGCCATACTTTATGCTTCACTTATCAGCGTTTACTTAATGATTACCAATGATTAGTTTAGAATGATCACTTTAACCAGGCGATCAACTTGACATGTCGGCACTAAATTGTCCGTAACTTTTCATTTAGAGCTCAGAATAACACCAATCCAACAGCCACGTTAAGATAGCTCAATTTTCTACATTGTGACAAAATTTGAGATAGAAATAGATAGGAAAAAACGTTCAAGTATCCAATCCACCCAAAACTGCGGGATGCCATGCAATATGCTTCATTTATAAGCCTTTACTCAATGAGCACCAATGATCAGTTTCAAATGATCATTTTAACTCATCGATCAACTTGACATGCCCGCACTAAATGAACCCTAACTTTGATTTAGAGCTCAGAATGACATGAATTGAATGCCCACGTTAAGCTAGCTCAGTTTTCTATATTGTGACAAAATTTGAGACAGAAATAGATACGACAAAGCAATCAAGTAATCCAATCTATCCCGAACTGCATGATGTCATGCATTATCCTTCATTTATAAGCCTTTAATCAATGAGCACCAATGATTAGTTTATAATGATCACTTTAATTGGCCGATCAATTTGACATGACTGCAATAAATCGTATGTAAGTTATGATTTAGAGCTCAGAATGACACGAATCTAATGCCCACGTAAAGCTAGCTCAATTTCAATATTGTGACAATTTCAGACAGAAATAGATACGACAAAGTGTCCATGTAATCCAATCTATCCAGAACTACGTGATGCCATGCACTATGCTTCATTTATAAGCCTTTAGTGAATGAGCACCAATGATCAGTTTAGAAAAATCACTTTAATAGCCCGATCACCTTGACATGTCCGCATTAAATTGTCCGTAACTTATGATTTAGAGCTAAAACTGACATGAATCCAATGCCCACGTTAAACTAGCTCAATTTTTATATTGTTACAAAATTTGAGACACAAATAGATACGAAAAAGTTTTCACGTAATCATTTCTAGCCAAAACTATGTGATGCCATGCATTATGATTCATTTATAAACCTTTACTCAATGAGTACCAATGATCAGTTTGTAATGATCTTTAACTGGGTGATCAACTTGACATTTCCTCACTAAATCGTCCATAACTTTTGATTTACAGTTCCGAATGACACGAATCTAATGCCCACAATAAGCTAGCTCAATTTTTTATATTTTGAAAAAGTTTGATGCCATGACTAGATACGACAAAGCGTCCAAGTAATCCACTCTATCCCAAACTCCGTGATGCCATGCTTTATGTTTCTTTTATAAACGTTTACTTAATGAGTACCAATGATCAATTTAGAATGATCATTTTAACTAGGCGATCAACTTGATATGTCCGCAGTAAATCGTCCATAACTTTTGAGTTATAGCTCAAAATAACAAAAATCCAATGCCCACGTTAAGCTAGCGCAATTTTCTATATTGTGATAAAATTTGAGACAGAAATAGATACAAAAAGCATTCAAGTAATCAAAGGTAGCCAAAACTTCGTGATGTCATGCATTTTCCTTCCTTTATAAGCCTTTACTCAATGAGCACCAATGATCAGTTTAGAATGATCACTTTAACTGGCCGGTCAACTTGATAGATCTGCACTAAAACGTCCATAACTCTTTAGTTAGAACTCAGAATTACATGATTTCAATGCCCACGTTAAGCTTGCTAAATTTTTCATATTGTGAAAAAAATTTGAGACAAAACTAGGTACGACAAAGCGTCAAAGTAATCTAATCTATCCCAAATTGAGTGATGCCATGCTTTCTGCTTCATTTATAAAAGTTTAATTAATGAGCACCAATGATCAGTTTAGAAAGATCACTTTAACTAGGCAATCAACTTGACATTTCCGCACTAAATCGTCCGTAACTTTTGATTTAGAGCTCATAATAAGAGGAAGCCAATGCCCATGTCAAGCTAGCTCAATTTTCTAAACTGTGACAAAATTTGATACGTAAATAGATACGAAAACCTTTAAAGTAATCTAATCTAGCCAAATCTGTGTGATACCATGCATTATGTTTCATTTATAAGCGTTTACTTTATCAGCACCAATGATCAGTTAAGCATGATCATTTTAACATGCCGATCAACTTGACATGTCCGCACTAAATCGTTCGTAACTTATGATTTAGAGCTCAGCTGACACGAATCCAATGCCCATCTTAAGCTAGCTCAATTTTCTAAATTCTCAGAAAATTTGAGATAAAATAGATACGAAAAGGCGTCCAAGTAATCCACTCTATTCCGAACTGGTGATGCATTATGCTTCATTTATAAGCATTTCTTCAATGATCACCAATGATCAGATTATAATGATCACTTTAACTAGCTAACCAACTTGACATGTCCGCACTAAATCATCCGTCACTTTTTATTTGACACGAATCTAATGCCCACATTAAGCTAACTCAATTTTCTATATCGTGACAAAATTTGAAACATAAATAGATATGACAAAGCGTCCATGTAATCCAATCTGTTGCGAAGTGTGTGATGCTATGAATTATGCTTGATTTATAAGCCTTTACTCAATGAGCACCAATGATCACTTTAGAATGATCACTTTAATTGGCCGATCAACTTGACATGACCGCACTTAATCGTCCGTAACTTTTAATTTAAAGCTCAGATTGAAACATTAAACTAGCTCAAGTTTTTTATATTGTGATAAATTTTAAGACTAAAATTGCTTCAAAGAGTCGTCCAAGAAATAAAATCTTTCTAAAACTACGTGATGTCATGCATTATGCTTCATTTATGAGCTTTTACTCAATGAGCACCAATGGTCAGTTTAGAATGATCACTTTAACTGGCGATCAACTTGACATGTCCGCACAAAATAATCCATAACTTTTGATTTCGAGCTCAAAATGATATGAATCCAATGCCCACGTTAAGCTAGTTCAATTTTCTATATTGTGATAAATTTTGAGACATAAATAGATACGACAAAGCATCCATGTAATCCAATCTATCCCGAACTGCATGATGCCATGCATTATGCTTCATTTATAAGACTTTACTCAATGAGCACCAAAAATAAGTTTAGAATGATCACTTTCACTGGCCGATCAACTTCACATGTCCGCATTAAATCGTTCATAACTTATGATGTAGAGCTCAAACAGACATCAATCTAATGCCCATGTTAACCTATCTCAATTTTCTAAATTGTGACAAAATTTGAGACGGAAATAGATACGAAAAATCATTCAAGTAATCTAATCTAGCTAAAACTGTGTGATGACGTGCATTATGATTCTTTTATAAGCCTTTAGTGCACCAATGATCAGTTAAGAATGATCATTTTAACTGTCCGATAAACTTGACATGTTTGCACTAAATCGTCCGTACTTTTTGATTTAGAGCTCATAATAACACAAATCTAATGCCCACATTAAGCTAGCTCAATTTTCTATATTGTGACAAAATTTGAGATAGAATATTACGACAAAGCACCCAAGTAATCCAATCTATCCTGCATTATGCTTCATTTATAAGTGTTTACTCAATGAGCACTAATGATCAGTTTAAAATGATTATTTATCTAGCCGATCAACTTGACATGTCTCCACTAAATCGTCCATAACTTTTGATTTATATCTCAAAATGACACGATTTCAATGTCTACGTTATGCTAGCTCAATTTTCTATAGTGTGAAAAAATTTGAGACAGAAAAAGAATGACAAAGCCTCCAAGTAATCCAATGTATCCCAAACTGTGTGATGCCATGCATTACGCTTCATTTATAAACCTTTACTCAATGAGCACCAATGATCAGTTAAGAATGATCCCTTTAAGTGGCCGATCCACCTAACATGTCCGCACTAAATCGTCCGTAACGTTTGATTTAGAGATCATAATGACACGAATCCAATGCCCATGTTAAGCTAGCTCAATTTTCAATATTTTCGCAAAATTTGATACAGAAATAGAGATGGCAAAGCGTACAAGTAATCCAGTCTATCCAAACTGCTTGATGCCATGCATTATGCTTCATTTATAAGCCTTTGCTTAATGAGATCCAATGATAAATTAAGAATGATCACTTTAACTGGCCACTCAACTTCAAATGTCCGCACTAAATAGTCCTTAACTTTTGATTTAGAACTCAGAATAACACGAATCCGATGCGCACATAAAGCTAGTTCAATTTTCTATATTGTGACAAAATTGTAGACAAAAATAGATACGCCAAAGTGTCCAAGAAATCCAATCTATCCCAAACTGCGTAACGCCATGCATTATGCTTCTTTTATAAGCCTTTTTTTTTAATGAGCACCAATGATCAGTATCACTTTTAGTGGCCGATCAAATTGACATGACCACAATAAATGGTTTGTAACATTCGATTTAGAGCTCCGAATGACACTAATCCAACGCCCATGTTAATCTAGGTCAATTTTCTATATTGTGAGAAAATTATAGACAGAAATAGATACGACAAAACGTCCAAGTAATCCAATCTATCCCGAACTACGTGATGCCATGCAATATGCTTCATTTATAAGCAATTACTTAATTAGCACCAATGATCAGTATCACTTTTACTGGCCGATCAACTTGACATGTCCGCACTAAATCGTCCGTAACTTTAGATTTAGAACTCAGAATGTTACGAATCCAACGCCCACATTAAGTTAACTCAATTTTCTATATTGTGACAAATTTAAGACAGAAATAGATACGATAAAGCATCTAAATAATCCAATCTATCCCAAACTGTGTGATGCCATGCATTATGATTCATTTATAAGTCATTACTCAATCAACACACATGATTAGTTTAGAATGATCAATTTAGCTGGCCGATCAACTTGACATGTCCGCACGAAATCATTTGTAACTTATGATTAAAAGCTCAGAATGACACAAATCCAATGCCCATGTTAAGCTAGGTCAATTTTTTTTTATATTGTGACAAAATTTGAGAGAGAACTAGATGCGACAAAGCGTCCAAGTAATCCAATCTATCCTAAACTTCGTGATGCCATGCTTAATGCTTCTTTTATAAGACTTTGCTCTATGGGCACCAATGATCAGTTAAGAATGATCACTTTAAATGGCCGATCAACTTGACATGTCCGCACGTAATCGTCCGTAGCATTTGATTTACGGTTGAGAGTGACACAAATCGAATGCCCACATTAAGCTACCTCAATTTTCTATATTGTGAAAAGATTTGACACAAAAATAGGTATGACAAAGAGTCCAAGTAATCTAATCTATCCTAAACTGCGTGATTCTAAGCATTATGCTTCATTTAAGCCTTTACTCAATGAGCACTAATGATCAGTTTAGAATGATCATTTTACCTAGCCAATCAACTTGACATGTCCATAACTTTTGATTTATAGCTCAGAATGACACGAATCCAATGCCCAAGTTTAGCTAGCTCAATTTTCTGTATTGTAACAAAATTTGAGACAGAAAAAGATATGACAAAGCATCCAAGTAATCCAATGTATCCCGAACTGCGTGATGCCATGCATTGCACTTCATTTATAAACCTTTACTCAATGAGCACCAATGATCAGTTAAGAATTATAATTTTAACTAGCCGATGACCCTGACAGATTAGCACTAAATCCTCCGTAAAGTTTGATTTAGAGGTCATAATGACACATCAATTTTCTATATTGTGACTAAATTCGAGACTGAAATAGATAAGACAAAGAGTTCAAATAATCCAATCTATCGTGAATAGCGTAATTCTATGCATTACGCTTCATTTATAAGCCTTTACTCAATGAGCACAAATGATCAGTTTAGAATGATCATTTTTACTGGTGGCTCAAATTGACATGTCTTCATTAAATCATGCATAACTTTTGATTTATAGCTTAAGTTTTTATATAGAGATCATTTTAAGTGGCCGATCAACTTGACATGTCTTCACTAAATCGTCCATAACTTTTGATTTAGAGCTCAGAATGACACGAATCCAATGCCCACACCAAGCTAGCTCAATTTTCTATATTGTGACAAAATTATAGATAGAAATAGATACGACAAAGCGTCCAAATAATCCAGTCTATCCCAAACTGCGTGATGCCATGCCTTATACTTCATTTATAAGATTTTCCCCAATGAGCACCAATGATTAGTTAAGAATGATCATTTTAACTGGCCGATCAATTTGATATGTCCGCACTAAATCGTCAGTAACTTTTGATTTAGAGCTCAGAATGACACGAATCCAATGCCAACGTTAAGCTAGGTCAATTTTCTATAGTTTGAAAAAATTGTAGACTGGAATAGAGACGAAAAAGCGTCCAAGTAATCCAATCTATCCCGAACTGCATGATGCTCAGCACTATGCTTCATATATAAGCTTTTACTCAATGAGCAGCAATGATCAGTTTAGAATGATAATTTTAACGTGCCGATCAACTTCATATGTCTGCACTAAATCGTTCATAACTTTTGATTTATAGCTAATAATGACATATATCCAATGCCCACGATAAGGTAGCTCAATTTTCTATATTTTGAAAATATAATAGACAGCAATAGAGACGACAAAGCATCCAAGTAATCAAATCTATCAAAAACTGCGTGATGCCATGTATTATGCTTCATTTATAAGCTTGTACTCAATGAGGACCAATGAGCAGTTAAGAATGATCATTTTAACTGGACGATCAACTTGACATGTCCGCACTACATCGTTTGTAACTTTTGATTTAGAGCTTCAAATAACACGAATGCAACACCCACGTTAAGCTAGCTAAATTTTCTATATTATGACAAAATTTGAGAAAAAGATAGATACGACAAAGCGTCCAAGTAATCCAATCTATCCCGAACTGCATGATGCTCGTCATTATGCTTCATTTGTACGCCTTTACTCAATGAGCAGGATTGATCAGTTTAGAATGATTGTTTTAACGCGCCGATCAACTTCATATGTCTACACTAAATCGTTCATAACTTTTGAGTTATAGCTCATAATGACACAAATACAATGCCCACGTTAAGCTAGCTCAATTTTCTATATTGTGACAAAATTTGAGACAAAAATAGATACGACCAAGCATCCAAGTAATCCAATATATCTCGAACTGCGTGATGCCATGCATTATGCTTCATTTATAAGCTTTTACTCAATGAGCACCAATGATCAGTTAAGAATGATCATTTTAACTGGCCGATCAACTTGACATGTCCGCACTAAATCATCCATAACTTTTGATTAGAGCTCATAATGTAACGAATACAATGCCCACATTAAGTTAGCTCAATTTTCTATATTTGACAAAATTATACACAAAAATAGAGACAACAAAGCATCCAAATAATCCAATCGATCAAAAACTGTGTGATGCCATGTATTATGCTCCATTTATAAGCTTTTACTCAATGAGGACCAGTGAGTAGTTAAAAATGATCATTTTAACTGGACGATCAACTTGACATGTCCGCACTACATCGTATGTAACTTTTGATTTAGAGATTTAAATGACACGAATCCAAAGCCCACGTTAAACTAGCTCAATTTTCATAATTATGACAAAAATTGAGAAAAAAGATAGATACGACAAATCGTCCAAGTAATCCAATCTATCTCGAACTGCATGATGCTCAGCATTATGCTTCATTTATAAGCCTTTACTCAATGAGGAGAAATGATCAGTTTAGAATGATTATTTTAACGCGCCGATCAACTTCATATCTCTGCACTAAATCGTTCATAACTTTTGATTTATAGCTCATAATGACACATATCCAATGTCCACGTTAAGGTAGCTCAATTTTCTATATTCTGAAAAAATAATAGACAAAAATAGAGACAACAAAGCATCCAAGTAATCCAATCTATCAAAAACTGCGTGATGCCATGTATTATGCTTCATTTATAAGCTTGTACTCAATGAGGACCAATGAGCAGTTAAGAATTATCATTTTAACTGGACGATCAACTTGACATGTCCGCACTACATTGTATGTAACTTTTTATTTAGAGCTTCAAATGACACGAATGCAACACCCACGTTAAGGTAGCTAAATTTTGTTATTATGACAAAATTTGAAAAAAAAATAGATACGACAAAGTGTCCAAGTAATCCAATCTATCCCGAACTGCATGATGCTCATCATTATGCTTCATTTGTAAGCCTTTACTCAATGAGCAGTGATCAGTTTAGAATGATAATTTTAACGCGCCGATCAACTTCATATGTCTACACTAAATCGCTCATAACTTTTGAGTTATAGCTCATAATGACACAAATACAATGCCCACGTTAAGCTAGCTCAATTTTCTATATTGTCACAAAAATAGATACGACCAAACGTCCAAGTAATCCAATATATCCCGAACTGCATGATGCCATGCATTCTGCTTCATTTATAAGCTTTTACTCAATGAGCACCAATGATCTTTTAAGAATGATCATTTTAACTGGCCGATCAACTTGACATGTCCGCACTAAATCATCCATAACTTTTGATTAGAGCTCATAATGTAACGAATACAATGCCCACATTAAGTTAGCTCAATTTTTTATATTTGACAAAATTATACACAAAAATAGAGACGACAAAGAATCCAAGTAATCCAATCTATCCAAAACAGCGTGATGCCATGCATTATGTTTCATTTATAAGCTTTTACTGAATAAGTGCCAATGATCAGTTAAGAATGATAATTTTAACTGGATGATCAACTTGACATGTCCGCACTAAACTGTCGGTAACTTTTGATTTAGAATTCAGAATTACACGACTTCAATGCCCAGGTTAAGCTAGCTCAAATTTCTATATTTTGAAACAATTATAGAAAGAAATAAGCACGACAAGGCATCCAAGTAATCCAATCAGTCCCGAACTACGTGATGCCCTGCATTATGCTTTATTTATAAGCTTTTACTCAATGAGCACTGATGATCAGTTAAGAATGATCATTTTAACTAGTCGATCAACTTGACATGTCCGCACTAAATCGTCCATAACTTTTTATTTAGAGTTCACAATGACACGAATATAATGCCCACGTTAAGGTAGCTCAATTTTCTATATTTTTACAAAATTATAGACAAAAATAGAGACGACAAAGCGTCCAAGTAATCCAATCTATCCAAAACTCCGTGATGCCATGCATTATACTTCATTTATAAGCTTTTCCCCAATGAGCACCAATGATTAGTTAAGAATGATCATTTTAACTATCTGATTTACTTGACATGTCCGCACTAAATCGTCGCTAACTTTTGATTTAGAGCTCAGTATGAAATGAATCCAATGCCCACATTAAGGTAGCTCAATTTTTATATTGTGACAATATTTGAGAAAAAAATAGATACGAAAAAGCGTCCAAGTAATCCAATCTATCCCAAACTGCGTGATGTTCTTCATTATGCTTCATTTATAAGCCTTTACTAAACCAATGATCAGTTAAGAATGATCATTTTAACTCGACGATCAACTTGACATGTCCACACTAAATCGTGTGTAACTTTTGGTTTAGAGCTTCGAATGAAACGAATCCAATGCCCACATTAAGGTATCTCAATTTTCTATATTGTGATAAAATTTGAGGCAAAAATAAATACGATCAAGTGTCCAAGTAATCCAACGTATCTCGGAATACGTGATGCCATGCATTATGCTTCATGTATAAGCTTTTCCTCAATGAGCACCAATGATCAGTTAACAATGATGATTTTAACTGGTCGATCAACTTGACATGTCTGCACTAAATCATCCATAACTTTTGATGAAGAGCTCATAATGACATGAATACAGTGCCCACGATAAGATAGTCAATTGTCTATATTTTAACAAAATTATAGACAAAAATAGAGACGACAAAGCGTCCAAGTTATCAAATCTATCCAAAACTGCGTGATGCCTTGTATTGTGCTTGATTTATAAGCTAATACTCAATGAGCACCAATTATCAGTTAATAATGATCATTTAACTGGCCGATCAATTTGATATGTCCGCACTAAATCATTAGTAACTTTTGATTTAAAGCTCAGAATGACACGAATCCAATGCCCACGTTAAGCTAGGTAAATTTTCTATAATTTGACAAAATTGTAGACAGAAATATAGACGAAAAAGCGTCCAAGTAATCCAATCTATCCCAAACTGCATGATGCCATGCATTATGCTTCATTTATAAGCTTTTAATCAATGAGCACTAATGATCAGTTAATAATGATCATTTTAACTGGACGATCAACTTGACATGTCCCAATTAAATCGTCTGTAACTTTTGATTTAGAGCTCAGAATGACCCGAATCCAATGCCCTTGTTAAGCTTGGTCAATTTTCTATATTGTAACAAAATTTGAGACAAAAATAGATATGACAAAGCATTCAAGTAATCCAATCTATCCCGAACTGCGTGATGCTCTGTATTATGCTTCATTTGTAAGCCTTTACTCAATAAGCACCAATGATCAGGTTATAATGATAATTTTAATTGGCCGATCAATTTAACATTTCTACAATAAATCGTCCATCACTTTTGATTTATAGCTTATAATGACACGAATCTAGTGTCCACGTTAAGCTAGCTCAACATTTATATTCTGACAAAATTTGAGACAAAAATAGATACGACCAAGCATCCAAGTAATTCAATCTATCCCCAATTGCGTGATGTAATGCATTATGCTTCTTTTATAAGGTTTTACTCAATGAGCACCAATGATAAGTTAAAAATGATCATTTTATTTGGCCGATCAACTAGACTTGTCCGCACCAAATCGTCCGTAACTTTTGATTTATACCTCAAAATGACACGAATCTAATGCTCAGGTTAAGGTAGCTCAATTTTCTATATTTTGGCAAAATTATAGACAGAAATAGAGATGACAAAGCGTCCAAGTAATCCAATCTATCCCGAATAGTGTGATGCCATTCATTATGCTTCATTTATAAGCTTTTAATCACTAAGCACCCATGATCAGTTAACAATTCTCATTTTAATCGGACGATCAACGTAACATGTCCGCACTAAATCGTCCATACGTTTTGATTTATAGCTCCGAATGACATAAATCCAATGCCCACATTAAGCTAGCTCAATTTTCTATATTGTGACAAAAGTTGAGACAAAATAAGATATGAAAAAAGCTAAGTAATCCAATCTATCCCATATTGCGTGATGACATGCATTATGCTTCATGTATAAGCATTTTCTCCATGAGCACCAATCATCAGTTAGGAATGATCAATATAATTGGTTGATCAACTTGACATGTCCACACTAAATCGTCTATAACTTTTGATTTAGAGCTCCGAATGACACGAATCCAATGCCCAGATTAAAGTAGCTCAATTTTCTATATATGGACATTATTATAGACAGAAATAGAGACGAGCAAGCATCCAAGTAATCCAATCTATCCCAAACTGTGTGATGCCACACATTATGCTTCATTTATAAGATTTTAATCAATGAGAACCAATGATCTGTTAAGAATGATCATTTTAATTGGACGATCAACTTGATATATCCGCATTAAATTTTCCGTAACTATGGATTTAGAACTCCGATTGACACGAATCCAATGCCCACGTTAAGCTAGCTCAATTTTCTATACTATGATAAAATTTAAGATAAAATAGATACCATAAAGCATCAAAGTAATTCAATATATCCCGAACTATGTGATACTCTACATTATGCTTCATTTATAAGCCTTTACTCAATGAGTACAAATGATCCATTTAGACTGATCGTTTTAGCTGGCCGATCAACTTGACATGTATGCACTAAATCGTCAGTAACTTTTGATTTAGAGATCAGAATGACGTGAATCCAATGCCCACATTAAGTTAGCTCAATTTTCAATATTTTGACAAAATTATAGACAGAAATAGAGACGACCAAGTGTATAAGTAATCCAATCTATCCCAAACTGTGTGATTGCATGCATTATGCTTCATTTCTAGCTAAGCTTTTGCTCAAATAGCACCAATGATCAGTTAAGAATGATCATTTTAACTGGCCGATCAACTTGACATGTATGCACTAAATCGTTCGTATTTTTTGATTTAGAGCTTAGAATGACACGAATCCAATGCCCACATTAAGGTAGCTCAATTTTCAATATTTTCACAAAATTATATACAGAAATAGAGACGACCAAGTGTCCAAGTAATCCAATCTATCCCAAACTGTGTGATTCCATGCATTATGATTCATTTCTAAGCTTTTACTCAAATAGCACCAATGATCAGTTAAGAATGATCATTTTAACTGGCCGATCAACTTGACATGTTCGGACTAAATCGGCTGTAACTATTGCTTTAGAGCTCTGAATGACACGAATCCAATACCCACATTAAGGTAGCTCAATTTTCTATACTTTGCCAAAATTATAGACAGAACTAGAGACAACTAACGTCCAAGTAATCAAATCTATCCCGAACTGCATGTTGCCATGAATTATGCGTCATTTATAAGCTTTTAATCAATGAGCACCAATGATAAGTTAAGAATGATCATTTTAACTAGACAATCAACTTGACATGTCCGCACTAAATCAACGTAACTTTTGATGTCCAGCTCAGAATGACACAAATCCAATGCCCACATTAAGGTTGCTCAATTTTCTATATTTTGAAAAAATTATAGACAGAAATAGAGACGAGCAAGCGTAGAAGTAATTCAATCAACTCCAAACTGCGTGATGCCATGCATTATTGTTCCTTTATAGCTTTTACTCAATGAGCACCAACGATCAGTTATAAATTATCATTATAACTGCCTGATCAACTTGACATGTCCGCATTAAATCGTCTGTAACTTTTGATTTAGAGCTGCGAATGACATGAATCCAGTGCCCACGTTAAGCTAGCTCAATTTTCTAAATTGTTACAAAATTTGAGAAAAAAATAGATACAAAAGTGTTCAAAGAATCCAATCCATCCCGAACTGTGTGATGCTCTGTATTATGCATCATTTATTAGTTTTTACTTAATGAGCACGAATGATCAGTTTAGAATGTCAATTTTAACTGACCGATCAACTTGTCATATATGCACTAAATCGGCTAAAACTTCTGATTTATAGCTCATAATGACACGAATCCGATGCCCACGTTAAACTTCATCCAAGTAATCCATTCTATTCAAAAATGTGTGATGCCATGCAATATGCTTCGTTTATAAGCCTTTACTTAATAAGCACCAATGATCAGTTTAGAATAATCATATTAACGATCAACTTGACATGTCCGCACTAAATCGTCTGTAACTTTTGATTTAGACCTTAGAATCAAACAAATCCAACGCCAACGTTGACATGTCCGCACTAAATTTTCTAAATTATGCAAAATTTTAAACAGAAATAGAGACATGTCCAATGCCCACGTTGACATGTACGTACTAAATTTTCTATATTTTGCAAAATTTGAGACAGAAATAGAGAGGACAAAGCGTCCAAGTATTCCAATTTATCCCAAACTGTGTTATGTCATGCTTTAATTTTTATTTATAAGCCTTTACTTAATGAGCACCAATGATCAATTTAGAATGATCACTTTAACTGGCCAATTTTAACTTGACATGTCCACACGAAATTTTCTGTAACTTTTGATTTATAGCTCAGAAACACACGAATCCAATGCTAATGTTAAGCTAGCTTAATTTTCTATACTTCAACAAAATTTGAGACATAAATAGAGATGACCAAGCGTCCAAGTAATCTAATTTATCCAAAACTTTGTGATGCCATGCATTATTTTTCATTTATAAGCCTTTAGTCAATGAGCACCAATAATCAGTATTAGAATAATCATATTAATTGGCTGATCAACTTGACATATCCGCACTAAATTGTCCATAACTTTTGATTTAGAGCTTAGAATGATATGAATCCAATGCCCACGTTAAGCTAGATAAATTTTCTATATTTTAACAAAACTTGAGACAAAAATAGAGACAACAAAGCTTCTAAGTAATTCAATCTATCCAAAACTGTGAGATGCGATGCATTATGCTTCATATATAAGCCTTTACTCAATGAGCACCAATGATCAGTTTAGAATCATCACTTTAACTGGCCAATCAACTTGACATGTCCGCACTAAATCGTCTGTAACTTTTGATTTAGTGAATTTTGTGAATGATTTGCGATCACATGAACCACTGTAGTGGTGAGCACAGTTCATACAACCGGCAAACGTCCCCGATGGATTTGTCCGAGTCTGTTCAAAAATATGACAAACTATTGGGGAACAAAAATGTCTAACGAGAGGAGTAGCAAATCCTCTAATAACCACAACTTCTCTCGGGACGGCCTTGTCCCGCACAAGTATTTGTCGGGCCAAAAATCCTACACCCAGATCAAACAGGAAGTGGTAAGTAATTTCAGATATTTAAACTTAATTAAAAAAGTTTATTACTATTTAATTAAAAAAATTTTAATATATTTTTAGGAAAATAATTTGGGACCACCTGTCTCACTAAATGAGATCTTTATAAAGACTCACATTAGACCGGATGGTTCGCATGTATACTTGAAAGCAAAACAAATCGGTGAAGCATACAAACGTAACATACAAGAGAAGATGGCGATCATGGAGGTCGATCCAACAGAACCGTTTGGCGGTACTTCCCGTCCAATTGAGCTAACTTCAGAAGAGAAGAATGAGATCTTCATTTAGGTAACAATTTTTTATTTTTTAATTTTTTTATTTACATTACATTATTTATATTTATTCTAATTATTTGACTTAATATTTTATTTTTATTTTAATTGTTTTGTAGTATTCCGTTGCGGATGACGGAAGCCGTCTTTATGGACTCCGTAGCCTGAACCGGGTGCACGGGTCGAGTAGGCGTAGTGGGTTGCAATCCACTACCGCCGACAATGTTGCGCTTTAGGATCAACTTATAGCTGCGCAGCACAAAATCGAAGAACAAAATGCAATCAACGTGCGTAATGAAGAACGAAACACACTAATTGAATAACAAAACGCCCAGATTCTAGAAATAAATCGCACAGTTTCTAGAAACAAATCGGAAAATGAAAGAAGAGTATCAAGAAAACTAAAAGAAGATCTACAACTTTGAGATGCTCCTCGGGTATTTTCAACGCATGGATCCCGCCTTCGTCTCCTTTATGCGGGATAACAATTGCTCAGGTGAACCGTCGATGTCTCCGACCCAATTCTCGCTTTAGATTTTCAATTCCCGCCACCGGAGAATTAGTTTTATTATTGTTTTTTGTAAATTGAATTTTAATTAATAAAATTATATTTTTAATTTTTAGTTTCTTTTTATTTTATAGAATAATTAATTAATCATTTAATTATTATTCACTTATGATAATGTTTAAAATTAGAAAATAATTAATTTAAATAAAATATTTAATACTTAATATTATATATTATATTTATTATTAATTAATGAATAATATTAATAATTAATGTTTTTTTAAAATAATAATTAATTAAAATATTTTGAAATTAAAATTAGAAATTACTATTTTTAATTAAATTTTTAAATCTTAATTTCAAAATATTTTAATTAATTATTAGTTTTTTAAATCTAATTCCGTCGTACTTGCAAATCAGTCCCAAATCAGTCTCAATTGTTTGGGACCGATTTGTGACGACATAATTTCTTTTTATTTTATAGAATAATAATTAATAATTTAATTATTATTTACTTATAATAATATTTCAAATTATAAAATAATTAATTTAAATAAAATATTATTTAATATTATATATTGTATATTATATTTATTATTAATTAATGAATATATTAAAAATAATTAATATTTTTTCAAAAATAATAATTAATTAAAATATTTTGAAATTAAAATTAGAAATTACTATTTTTAATAATAATTTTTAATCTTAATTTCAAAATATATAAATTAATTATTATTTTTTTTAAATCTAATTCTATCGTACTTGCAAATCATTCCAAATGAGTCTCAATTTTTTGGTACCGATTTGCGACAACATAATTTTTTCGAATGTTTTATAATTAGTCGCAATTATTTGTGACTGATTATAATATGTACTCGCAAATGAGTCACTAAAGTTTGTGACTGATTTGCGATTGAGTATAATATGTAGTCGCAAATTAGTCAATAAATTTTATAACTGATTTGCGACCACATGAGCCACTACATGAGCCACTGTAGTTGCAAATCAGTCACTAAACTTTGTGAATGATTTGCGACCACATGAACCACTATAGTCGCAAATCAGTCACAAACTTTTGTGACTGATTTGTGATTATGGGTTTTGCAACCACATACGTAGTCGTAAAGTAGTGGAAAAATGCGTTACTGAATAGCAGTCACAAACGTAGTCACCAATGATTGGTCACAAATCAGTCGCAAATTATACCACTATTACCGTGGTTGTAAATCAGTCGCAAAATTGCGATTGATTTGCGACTACATAGATTTGCGACAAAGAATTTGCGACTACACTGCGTGGTCACAAAATATTCGCAAATTCTATTCTTGCGACAATTTTGCGACCACATGCGTGGCCAAAAATTAGTTGTTTTCTTCTATTGCAATGGCCACGTTAAGCTAGATAAACTTTCTATATCTTAACAAAATTTAAGACAGAAATAGAGACGACAAAGCGTCCAAGTAATCCAATATATTCAAAACTATGTGATGCATTCTTTATGCTATATTTATAATCTTTTACTCAATGATCACCAATAATCAGTTTAAAATAAACATATTAACTGGTCGATCAACTTGACATGTCCACACTAAATCGTTCGTAACTTTTGATATTGAGCTCAAAATGACACGAACTCAATGCCCACACTAAGCTAGATAAATTTTCTATATTTTAGCAAAATTTGAAAAAAAAAATAGACGACAAAGCCTCCAAGTAATCCAATCTATCCAAAATTATGTAATGCCAAGCATTATTCTTCATTTATAAGCCTTTACTCATTGAGAAACAATGATCAATTTAGAATAATCATATTAACTGTCCGATGAACTTGACATGTCCGCACTAAATCGTCAATAACTTTTGATTTTGAGCTCCGAATGACACGAATCCAATGGCCACGTTAAGCTAGATAAACTTACTATATCTTAACAAAATTTGAGATAGAAATAGAGACGACAAAGCATCCAAGTAATCCAATATATTCAAAACTGTGTGATGCATTCTTTATGCTACATTTATAATCTTTTACTCAATGATCACCAATAATCAGTTAAAATAAACATATTAACTGGCTGATCAACTTGACATGTCCACACTAAATCGTTCGTAACTTTTGATTTTGAGCTCACAATGACATGAACTCAATGCCCACATTAAGCTAGATAAATTTTCTATATTTTAGCAAAATTTGAAGAAAAAAAATAGAGACGACAAAGCGTCCAAGTAATCCAATCTATCCAAAATTGTGTGATGCGAAGCATTATTCTTCATTTATAAACCTTTACTCATTGAGAAACAATGATCAATTTAGAATAATCATATTAACTGTCCGATTAACTTGACATGTCCGCACTAAATCGTCAGTAACTTTTGATTTTGAGCTCAGAATGACACGAATCAAATGGCCACGTTAAGCTAGATAAACTTACTATATCTTAACAAAATTTGAGACAAAAATAGAGACAACAGGGCGTCCAATTAATCCAATCTATCTAAAATTGTGTGATGCGATGCATTATGGTTGATTTATAAGCCTTTACTCAATGAGCACCAATGATCATTTTAGAATAATCATATTAACTGGGCGATCAACTTGACATGTCCACACTAAATCGTCAGTAACTTTTGATTTTGAGCTCATAATGACACGAATCCAATGCCCACGTTAATCTAGATAAACTTTCTATAACTTAACAAAATTTGAGACAGAAATTGAGACGGCAAAGCGTACAAGTAATACAATCTATTCAAAATGGTGTGATGCATGCATTATGCTTCATTTAAGAGCATTTACTCAATGAGCACCAATGATCAGTTTAGAATAATCATATTAACTGGCCGATCAACTTCACATGTCCGCACTAAATCGTCCGTAACTTTTGATTTTGATCTCACAATGACACAAACCCACATTAAACTAGATAAAATTTCTATATTTTAATAAAATTGAAACAAAACTGAACTTGGTTCACTGACGCTAAGAGAAGGAACCATCAAATTATTTATATATCCCTCCCAGACCACAAATCGTCCCAGTAATCCAATTTATCCAAAATTGTGTTTTGCCATGCATTATTCTTCATTTATAAGCCTTTACTCATTGAGAAACAATGATCAATTTAGAATAATCATATGAACTGGCCGATGAACTTGAAATTTCCGCACTAAATCGTCAATAGCTTTTGATTTTAAGCTCAAAATGACATGAATCCAATGCCCACGTTAAGCTAGATAAACTTACTATATCTTAACAAAATTTGAGAAAGAAATAGAGATGACAAAGCGTACAAGTAATCCAATCTATCCAAAATTGTGTGATGCCATGCATTATGCTTGATTTTTAAGCATTTACTCAATTAGCACTAATGATCAGTTTAGAATGATTACTTTCAGTGGAAGGTCAACTTGACATTCCCGCCATAAATCATCCATAACTTTTGATTTTGAGCTCGGAGTGACATGAATTCAATGCAAAAGTTGACATGTCCGCACTAAATTTTCTATATTTTGCAAAATTTGAGACAGAATTAGAGACGACAAAGCGTCTAAGTAATCCAATCTATCCCAAACTGTGTGATGCCATGCATTATGCTTCATTTATAAGCCTTTACTTAATGAGCCCCAATGAGCGGTTTAGTATGAACTGGCCGATCAACTTGATATGTCCGCACTAAATCGTATGTAAATTTTGATTTAGAGCTCAGAATGACACGATTCCAATGCCCATGTTAAGCTAGCTAAATTTTCTATATTTTGCAAAATTTGAGACAAAAATAGAGACAACAAAGAAGCCAATTAATCCAATCTATGCCAACCAGCGTGATGTCATGATTTATGCTTCATTTATAAGCCTTTACTAAATCAGCACCATTGATCAGTTTAGAATAATCATCTTAACTTGCCGATAACCTTGATATGTCCGCACCAAATTGTCCGTAACTTTTGATTTAGAGATCATAATGACATGAATCCAATGCCCACCTTAAGATAGCTCAATTTTATATATTGTGACAAAATAGAGAAAACAAAGCGTCTAAGTAATCCAATCTATCCCAAACTGTGTGATGTCATGCTTTATGCTTCATTTATTAGGCTTAACTTAATGAGCACCAATGATCAGTTTAAAATGATTACTTTAACTATCTGATGAACTTGACATGTCCGCCCCAAATCGTTCGTAACTTTTGATTTAGAGCTCAGAATGACACAAATCCAATGCCCACATTAAGCTAGATCAATTTTTGATATTTAAGCGTCTAACAAAATATGAAACAGAAATAGATACGACAAAACGTCCAAGTAATCCAGTCTATCCAAAACTCTAAAATGGTGTGTATTATGCTTCATTCATAAGCCTTTACTCAATGAGCATCAATGAACAGTTTAGAATAATCATATTAACTTATCGATCAACTTGACATGTACACACTAAATTGTCTATAACTTTTAATTTTGAGCTCAGAATTACATGAATTCAATGCCCACGTTAAGCTAGATAAATTTTCTATATTTTAACAAACTTTGAGACAGAAATAGGGACGACAAAGAATCCAAGTAATCCAATCTATCCAAAACGGTGTCATGCTATGCATTATGCTTGATTTATAAGCCTTTACTCAATGAGCACCGATGATCAGTTTAGAATAATCATATTAACTAGGCGATCAACTTGACATGTCCGCACTAAATTGTCCGTAACTTTTGATTTTGAACTCAGAATGACACGAATCCAATACCCACATTAATCTAGATAAATTTTCTATATTTTAACCAAATTTGAAACACAAATCGAGACAACAAAGTGTCTAACTAATCCAATCTATCCAATACTGTGTGATCCCATGCATTATGGTTCATTTATAAGCTTTTACTCAATGAGCACCAATGATCAATTTAGAATATTCATATTAACTGGTCGATGAACTTGACATGTCCGCACTAAATCACGAGTAATTTTGATTTTGAGCTCCGAATGACACGAATCTAATGCCCACATTAATCTAGATAAATTTTCTATATTATAACAAAATTTGAAACAAAAATAGAGACGAGATACCGTCCAAGTAATCCAATCTATCAGAAACTGTGTGATACCATGCATTATGCCTGATTTATAAATCGTTAGTCAACAAGCACCAATTATCAGTTTAGATTGATCATATTAATTGGCCGATCAACTTGACATGTTCGCCTTAAATCGTTCATAACTTTTGATTTTGAGTTCGGAATGACACGAAATTCAATGTCCACATTGACATGTCCGCACAAAATTTTCTATATTTTGCAAAATTTGAGACAGAAATAGAGACGACAAAGCGTCCAAGTAATCCAATATATCTTAAATTGTGTGATGCCATGCTTTATGCTTTAATGATAGGCCTTTACTTAATGAGCACCAATGATTGTTTTAGAATGATCACTTTAACTGGCCGATCAACTTGATATGTTCACACAAAATCGTACGTAACTTCTGATTTACAGCTTCAAATGACACGAATCCAGTGCCCATGTTAAGCTAGCTAAATTTTCTATATTTTTGTAAAATTTGAGACAGAAATAGAGACAACAAAACAACCAAGTAATCCAATCTATCCCAACTCAATCAGCACCATTGATCAGTTTAGAATAATCATCTTAATTGGCCGATAACCTTTACATGTCGGCACCAAATCGTTAGTAACTTCTGATTTAGAGGTCAGAATGACACGAATCCAGTCCCCATGTTAAGCTATCTATATTTTTTTATTGTGACAAAATTTGAGATAGAAATAGAGACAACAAAGCGTCTAAGTAATCCAATCTATCCCAAACTGTGTGATGCCATGCTTTATACTTCATTTATAAGCCTTTACTTAATGAGCACCAATGATTAGTTTAGAATGATTACTTTAACTGGCCGATAACCTTGACAAGTCCAAACTAAATCGTCCGTAAATTTTGATTTAGAGCTCAGAATGACACAAATCCAATGTCCACGTTAAGCTAGCTCAATTTTCCATATTGTTACAAAATTTAATACTGAAATTGATACGACAAAGCGTCCAACTAATTCAATCTATCCAAAAATGTAAGATGGCGTGCATTATGCTTCATTTATAAGCCTTTAGTCAATGAGCACAATGATCAGTTTAGAATGATCAACTTGATATGTCCTTACTAAATCGTATGTAACTTTTCATTTAGAGTTTAGAATGACATGAATACAATGCCCACGTTAAGCTAACTAAATTTTCTATATTTTGCTAAGTTTAATACAGAAATAGAGACAACAAAGCGTCCAAGTATTCCAATCTATCCAAAACTGTGTGGTGCCATGTATTATGCTTCATTTATAGGCCTTTACTCAATGAGCAGCAATGATCAATTAAGGGTAATCATATTAATTGGCCGATGAACTTGACTTGTCCGCACAAAATCGTCAGTAACTTTTGATTTTGATCTCAGAATGACGCAAATCCAATGCCCTCGTTAAGCTAGATAAATTTTTTATATATTAACAAAATTTGAGACACAACTAGATATGGCAAAGCATCCAAATAATCAAATCTATCCCAAACGGCATGATGCCATGCATTATGCTTAATTTATAAGCTTTTACTCAATGAGCCCCAATGATCAATTTAGAATAATCATATTAACTGATCGATCAACTTGACATGTCCGTAACTTTTGATTTTGATCTCAGAATGACACGAATCCAATGGGTACGTTAAGCTTCCTAAATTTTCTATATTTTGACAAAATTTGAGACAAAAATAGAGATGACAAAGCGTCCAAGTAATCCAATCTATCCCAACCCGCGTGATGCCATGCTTTATGCTTCATTTATAGCTTTTACTCAATCAGAACCAATGACCAGTTTATAATAATCATCTTAACTGGCCGATAACCTTTACTTGTCCGCACCAAATCCTCTGTAACTTCTGATTTAGAGCTCAAATGACACGAATCCAATGCCCACGTTAAGCTAGCTCAATTTTCTAAATTGTGACAAAAATTGAAACAAAAATAGAGACGACAAAGCATCTAAGTAATTCAATCTATCTCAGACAGCGTGATGCATGCATGCTTTATGCTTCATTTATAAGCCTTCACTTAATGAGCACCAATGACCAGCTTAAAATGATTACTTTAACTAGCCGATCAAGTTGACATGTATGCAATAAATTGTCTATAACTTTTCATTTAGAGCTCAGAATGACACAAATCCAATCCCCACGTTATGCTAGCTTAATTTTCTAAATTGTAATGAAATTTGAGACCGAAATATATATATATGGCAAACCATCCAAGTATTTCAAACTATCCCAAACTGTGTGATGCTATGCATTATGCTTCATTTATAAACCTTTACTCAATGAGCACCAATGATCAATTAAGAATAGTCATATTAATTGGCCAATGAACTTGACATGTCCGCACTAAATCATCAGTAACTTTTGATTTTGAGCTTAGAATGACGCGAATCCAATGCCCACGTTAAACTACATAAATTTCTATATTTTAACAAAATTTGAAACAGATATCCAGACGACAAAGCGTCCAAGTAATCCAATCTATTTAAAACTGTGTGATGCCATGCATTATACTTGATTTATAAGCCTTTACGCAATGAACACCAATGATCAGTTTAGAATAATCATATTAACAGGCCGATCAGCTTGACATGTCCGCACTAAATCGTCCATAACTTTTGACTTTGAGCTTAGAATGACATGAATCCAATGCCCCCGTTAAGCTAGCTCAAATTTCTATATTGTGAAATAATTTGAGACAAAACTAGACACGACAAAGCGTTTAAATAATCCAATCTATCCCAAAGTGTGTGATGCCATTCATTATGCTTCATTTATAAGCCTTTACTAATTGAGCATCAATGATCAATTTAGTATAATCATATTAACTGGCCGATCAATAAATCGTCCGTTTCTTTTGATTTAGAGATCAAAATCACACGAATCCAATGCCCACGTTAAGCTAGATAAATTTTCTATAGTTTGCAAAATTTGAGACCAAAAGAGAGACGACAAAGCGTCCAAGTAATCCAATATATCCCAAACTGCGTGATGACATGCTTTATACTTCATTTATAACCCTTTACTTAATGAATACCAATGATCAGTTTATAATGAGCACTTTAGCTGGCTGATCAACTTGATATGTCCGTACTAAATCTTCCGTAACTTTTGATTTAGAGCTCTGAATGATACGAATCCAATGCCCACGTTAATGTAGCTCAATTTTCTATATTGTGATTAAATTTGAGACAGAAATAGAGACGATAAATTGTCCAAGTAATCCAATCTATCCTAAAATGTGTGATGCCATGCTTTATGCTTCATTTAGAAGCCTTTACTTAATGAGCACTAATGATCAGTTTATAATGATGACCCTAACTGGCCGATAAACTTGACCTTTCCGCACTAAATCGTACGTAACTTTTGATTTAGAGCTCAGAATGACACCAATCCAATGCCCACGTTAAACTAGCTCAATTTTCTGCGTTGTGACAAAATTTGAGACAGAACTAGCAATGACAAAGCATCCAAGTAATCTAATCTATCGGAAACTATGTGATGCCATGCATTATGCTTCGTTTATAAGCCTTTACTCAATAAGTAGTGATGATCACTTTAGAATAATCATATTAACTGTCCGATCAACTTGACATGTCTGCACTACATCATCCATAACTTTTGCTTTAGAGCTCAAAATGACACAGATCCAATATCCACGTTAATCTAGCTAAATTTTCTATCTTTTGCAAAATTTTAGATAGAAATAGAGACAACAAAACGTCTAAGTGATCCAATCCATCGCAAACAGCCTGATGCCCTGCTTTATGCTTCATTTATAAGCCTTTACTTAATGAGCACCAATGATTAGGTTAGAGTGATCGCTTTAACTGGCCGATCAACTTGACATGTTTGCACTAAATCATCTAATACCTTTGATTTTGGTGTCCGAAACACACGAATCACATGCCGACGTTAAGCTAGCTCAATTTTTCTATATTTTAGCAAAATTTGAGACAGAAATATAGAGGACAAACTGCCCAAGTAATCCAATATATCCAAATTTGTGTGATGCCATGCATTATGCTTCATTTATAAGCCTTTACTCAATCAACACCAATGATAATTTTAGAAAAATCATATTAACTGGCCGATCAACTTGACATGTCTTCACTAAATCATATTTAACTTTTGATTTTAAGCTCAAAATGATGGTAATCCAATGCCCACGTCAAGCTAGCTCACGTTTCTATATTGTTAAAAAATTTGAGAAAGAACTTGATACGACAAAGCGTCCAAATTATGCAATCTATCCGAAACTGTGTGATGCCATGCATCATGCTTCTTTTATAAGCCTTTACTCAATGAGCACCAATGATCAGTTTAGTATGATCATATTAATGGCTGATCAACTTGACATGTCCGCACTAAATCGTTTGTAACTTTTGATTTAGAGATCAGAATGACACGAATCCAATGCCCACGTTAAGCTATCTAAATTTTCTTTATTTTACAAAATTTGAGACAAAAATAGAGAAGACAAAATGTCCTAGTAATCCAATATATCCCAAATTACGTGATGCCACGGTTTATGCTTCATTTTTAAGCGTTTACTTAATGAGCACCAATGATCAGTTTAGAATGATCATTTTAACTAGCCGATCAACTGGATATGTCCATAGTAAATCATCTGAAACTTCTTATTTAGAAATCCAAATGACAAGAATCTAGTGACCACGTTAGGTTAACTCAATTTTCTATATTATGACAAGTTTGAGAAAGAAATAGAGACGACAAAGTGTCCAAGTAATACAATACATTTAAAACTGCATGATGCCATGCTTTATGCTTCATTTATAAGCCTTTACTTAATGATCACTAATGATCTGTTTACAATGATGATTTTAATTGGCCCATCAACTCGACATGTCCGCACTAAATTGTCCGTAACTTTTGATTAGAGCTCATAATGACACGAATCCCATGCCCACGTTAAACTAGTTCAATTTTCTATATTCTAACAAAATTTGAGACAGAAAGAGATACGAAAAAACGTACTAGTAATCCAATCTATCCAAAACTCTATGAGCACCAATAATCAGTTTATGCTTCGTTTATAGGCCTTTACCTCAATGAGCACCAATAATCAGTTTAGAATAATCATATTAACTGGCCGATCAACTTGACATGTCCGCACTAAATCGTTCGTAACTTTTAATTTTGAGCTCAGAATGACACGAATCTAATGCCCACATTAAGCTAGAGAAATTTTCTATATTTTACAAAATTTGAAACAAAAATAGAGATGGCAAGTGTCCAAGTAGTCCAATCTATCAAAAACTGTGCAATGCCATGCATTACACTTCGTTTATATGGCTTTACCCAATGATCACTAATGATCAGTTAAGAATGATCATATTAACAGGCCGATCAACTTGACATGTCCGCACTAAATCGTACGTAACTTTTGATTCAGAGCTCCAAATGACACATATCCAATGCCCACGTTAAGCTAGCTCAGTTTTCTATATTGTGAAAAAATTTGAGATAGAAATAGAGACAACAAAGCGTCGAAGTAATCCAATCTATCCTAAACTTTGTGATGCCTTGCATGATGCTTCATTTATAAGTTTTTACTCAGTGAGCATTGATGATCAGCTTAGAATGATCATTTTAACTAGCCGATCAACATGACATGTCTGCACTAAATCGTCCGTAATTTTTGATTTTGAGCTTATAATGACATGAACCTAATGCCCACTTTAAGCTAGCTCAAGTTTCTATATTGTGGAAAAATTTGAGACAAACCTACGTAAAAAAGGTGTCCAAGTAATCCAATATATCCCAAACTGTGTGATATCATGCATTATGCTTCATTTATACGCCTTTACTCAATGAGCACCAACGATCAGTTTAGAATAAAACAATCAATTTGACATATCCGCACTAAATCGTCTGTAACTTTTGATTTAAAGCTCAGAATGACATGTATACAATGCCACGTTAATCTTGCTAAATTCTCTATATTTTGAGAGATTTTGAGACATAAATAGAGACGACATAGCTTCCAAGTAATCCAATCTTTCCCAAAACTTGTGATGCCATGCTTTATGCTTCATTTATAAACCTTTACTTGAAGATCACCAATGATAATTTTAGAATGATCACTTTAGCTGGCCGATCAACTTGACATGTCCGCACTAAATCTTCCGTAACTTTTGATTTAGAGCTCAGAATGACACCAATCGAATGTCCATGATAAGCTAGCTAAATTTTCTGTATTTTAACAAAAACAGAGACAAATATAGAGACGCAAAGCGTCCAAGTAATCCAATGTCTACACTAAGCTAGCTCAATTTTCTCTATTGTAACAATATTTGAGGCAGAAATAGATACGGAAAAGCGTCCAACTAATCCAATCTATCCAAAACTTTGTGATGCCATGCATTATGCTTCATTTATAAGCTTTTACTCAATGAGCACCAATGATCAGTTTAGAATTATCACATTAACTAGCCGATCAAGTGTCATGTCTGCACTAAATCGTCCGAAACTTTTGATTTAGAGTTCAGAATGACACCAATCGAATGTCCATGTTAAGCTAGCTCAATTTTCTTTATTTTAACAAAAAACAGAGACAAAAATAGAGACAACAAAGCGTCCAAATAATCCAATCTATCCAAAACTGTGTGATACCATGCATTATTATTCATTTATAAGCCTTTACTGAATGAGCACCAATGATCAGTTTAGAATAATAATATTAACTAGCCGATCAACTTGACATATCCACGTTAAACTAGTTCAATTTTCTATATTGTGATAAAATTTGAGATGGAACTAGAAACGACAAAGCATCCAAATAATTAAATCTATCCCAAACTGCATGATGCCATGCATTATGCTTCATTTATAAGCCTTTACTTAATGAGCCCCAATGATCAGTTTAGAATAATCATATTAACTGGCCGATCAACTTGAAATGTCCGTAGTAAATCGTCTGTAACTTTTGATTTTTAGCTGAGAATGACACGAATCAAGTGCGCACGTTAACCTTGCTAAATTTTCTATATTTTAACAAAATTTGAGACAGAATTAGAGACGACAAAGCATCCAAGTAATATAATCTATCCACAACTATGTGATGCAATGCGGTATGCTTCATTTATAAGCCTTTACTTAAAGAACACCAATTATCAATTTAGAATGATCACTTTAACTGCCGATCAACTTGATTTGTCTGCACTAAATCGTCCGTAACTTTTGTTTTAGAGCTTATAATGACACAAATCCAATGCCCACACTAAGCTAGTTTAATTTTCTATACTGTAACAAAAATTAACACAAAAATAGAGACGACAAAGCATCCAAGTAATCAAATATATCCAAATCTTTGTGATTCCTTGCATTATGTTTAATTTAGAAGTCTTTACTCAATGAGCACCAATGATCAGTTTAGAATAATCATATTAACTGGCCGATCAACTTGACTTGTCCGCACAAAATCGTCTGTAACTTTTGATTTGGAGCGTCCGCACACGAATCCAATGCCCACATTAAGCTATTTCAATTTTCAATATTTTAACAAAAATTGAGAAAAAAATAGAGACGACAAAGCGTCCATGTAATCCAATCTATCCAAAAACGTGTGATTCCATGCATTATGCTTCATTTATAAGCCTTTACTTAAAGACCACCAATGATCAGTTTAGAATGACCACTTTAACTGCCGATCAACTTGACTTGTCCGCATTAAATCGACCGTGACTTTTGATTTAGAGCTTTGAATGACACGAATCCAATGCCCATGTTAAGCTAACTCAATTTTCTATATTTTAACAAATTTGAGACTAAAATAGGGACAACAAAGCATCCCACTAATCCAATCTATCCAAAACTGCGGGATATCATGCATTATGATTCATTTATAAGCTTTTATTCAATGAGCACCAGTGATCAGTTTAGAATAATCATATTAACTAGCCCATCGACTTAACATGTCCGAACTAAATCATCCATGACATTTATAAGCCTTTACCTAAAGAGCACCAATGATCAGTTTATAATAATGATATTAATTGGCAGCTCAACTTGACATGTCCATAGAAAATCATCAGTAACCTTTGATTTAGAACTCACAATGACACGAATATAATGCCCAAATTAAGCTAGCTCAATTTTCTATATGTTAACAAAATTTTAGACAGAAATAGATACGAAAAAGCATCCAAGTAATCCAATATATTCAAAACAATGTGATGACATGCATTATGCTTCATTTAAAAGCATTTACTCAATGAGAAGCAATGATCAGTCTAGACTAATCATATTAACTGGCAGATCAACTTGACATGTCCGCACTAAATCGTCCGTACCTTTTGATTTAGAGCTAAGAATGACACGAATCAAATGCCCACGTTAAGGGAGATTAATTTTCTATATTGTAACAAAATTTGAGAGAAAAATAGATAAGACAAAGCGTTTAAGTTATCAAATATATCCAAACATGTGTGATGCCATGTATTATGCTTCATTTAGAAGTATTTACTCAATGCGCACCAATGATCAGTTTAGAATAATCATATTAACTGGCCGATCAACTTTACATGTCCGCAGTAAACCGTCCGTAACTTTTGATTTTGAGCTCAAAATGACACGAATCCAACGCGCACATTAAGCTTGCTAAATTTTCTATATTTTAACCGAATTTGAGACAGAAATAGAGACAACAAAACATCTAAGTAATCTAATCTATCCCAAACTACGTGATGCAATGTCGTATACAGTATTTATAAGCCTTTACTTAAAGAGAACGAATGATAAGTTTAGAATAATAATTTTAACTGGCCGATCAACTTGATATATCTGCACTAAATTGTCCGTAAGTTCTTATTTAGAGCTAAGAATGACACAAATCCAATGTCCACATTAAGCTAGCTCAATTTTATATATTGCAACAAAATTTGAAACAGAAATATATACGACAAAGCGTTCAAGTAATACAATCTATCCAATAATGTATGATGTCATGCATTATGATTCATATATAAGCCTTTACTTAGTGAGCACCAATGATCTATTTAGAATAAACTTATTAGCTAGCCGATCGACTTGATATATCCGCTCTAAATCATCCGTAATTTTAAAGTTTGAGCTCAGAATGATATGACTCCAATGCCCACGTTAACCCAGTTCAATTTTCTATATTGTGACAATATTTGAGATATAAATAGAGACGACAAAGCATCCAAGTAATCCAATCTATCCAAACTGTATGATGCCATGCTCTATAGTTCATTTATAAGCTTTTATTTAATGAGCACCAATGATCAGTTTTGAACGATCACTTTAAGTAGTCGATCAACTTGACTTGTCTGCACTAACTTGTATGTAACTCTTGATTTAGAGCACAAAATGACACGAATCCAATGCCCACGTTAACCTTTCCTAATTTTCTATATTGTGACAAAATTCGAGACAGAAATAGAGATGACAAAGCGTCCAAGTAATGCAATCTTACCAAACTGCGTGATCCTTGCTCTATGCTTCATTAAAACTTATCATTTTAATTGGCCGATCAACTTGACATGTCTGTAGTAAATCGTCCGTAACTTTTGATTTAGAGCTCAGAATGACACGAATCCAATGCTCACATTGAGCTAGCTTAATTTTCTATTTTGTAACATAAATTTGAGACAGAAATAGATATGACAAAGCGTCAAAGTAATCCAATATATCCTAAAATATGTGATGCCATGCATTGTGCTTGATATAGAAGCCTTTACTCAATGAGAACCGATGATCAGTTTAGAATAATCATATTAATTGGCCGATCCACATGACATGTCCGCACTAAATCGTCCGTTACTTTTTATTTAGAGCTCAGAATGACATGATCCAATGTACGCGTTAAGCTAGCTTAATTTTGTATTTTGTAACAAAATTTGAGACAAAAATAGATACGACAAAGCATCCAAGGAATCAAATATATCCAAAACTGTGTGATGCCATGCTTTATGCTTCAGTTAGAAGTCTTTACTTAATGAGCACCAAGTTTAGAATAACCATATTAACTTGCCGATCAACTTGTCATGTCCGTTGTAAATCGTCCGTAACTTTTGATTTTGCCTCAGAATGACACGATTCCAATGCGCCCAATAAACTTGCTAAATTTTCTATATTCTGTAAAAATTTGAGACATAAATAGAGACGATAAAGCGTCCAAGCAATCCAATCTTTCCACAACTGTGTGATGCAATGCTGTATGCTTCATTTATAAGCCTTTACTTAAAGAGCACCAATGATCAGTTTAGAATGATAACTTTAAATGGCCGATCAACTTGATATGTGTGCACTAAATTGTCTGTAACTTTTGATTTAGAGCTAAGAATGACACAAATCCAATGTCCACATTAAGTTAGCTCAATTTTCTATATTGCAACAACATTTGAGACTGAAATAGATACGGCAAAGCGTCCACGTAATCCAATATATCCAAACCTATGTGATGCCGTGCATTATGCATCATTTTGAAGCCTTTACTCAATCAACACCAATGATCAGTTTAGAATAATAATATTAACTGGCTGATAAACTTGACATGTCTACACTAAATCTTCCGTAACTTTTGATTTAGAACTCAGTATGACACGAATTTATTAGCCTTTACTTAAAGAGCACCAATGTTCAGTTTAGAATAATCATATTAACTAGCCGATCAACTTGACATGTCCATAGAAAAACATCCGTAACCTTTGATTTTGAGCTCAGAATGACACGAATCCAATGCCCACATTAAGCTAGCTCAATTTTCTATATTTTGAAAAAAATTTGAGACAGAAATAGAGATGACAAAGCATCCAAGTAATACAATCTATTCCAAACTGCGTGATGCAATGTTGTATGCTTCATTTATAAGCCTTTACTTTAAATGGCCGATCAACTTGACATGTCTGCACTAAATCGTCTGTAACTTTTGATTTAGAGCTCAGAATGACACGAATCGAATGTCCAGGTTAAGCTAGCTCAATTTTCGATGTTGAAACAAAATTTGCGACAGAAATATATATAACAAAGCATTCAAATAGTCTAATTAATCCAATCTATCCAAAACTGTGTGATGCCATGTATTATGCTTCATTTATAAGCATTTACTCAATAAGTACCAATGATCAGTTTAGAATAATCATATTAACTAACCGATCAACTTGACATATCCGCACAAATTCGTCCGTAACTTTAGATTTAGAGCTCAGACACGAACCCAATGCCAACGTTGAGCTAGAAAAATTTTCTATATTTTTTTGAAAAATTTAAGACACAAATAGAGATGACAAAGCATCCAAGTATCAAACCTATCTCAAACTCATGATGCCATGCTTTATACTTTGTTTATACGCATTTACTTAATGAGCACCAATGATCAGTTTAAAATGATCACTTTAACTAGCCGATAAACTTTACTTATATGCACTAAATTTTCGGTAACTCTTGATTTAGAGATTAGAATGACATGATTCCCATTGCCCACGTTAACCTTTCTTGAGTTTCTATATTGTGACAAAATTTGATACAGAAATAGAGACGACAAAGCATCCAAATAATCCAATCTATCCCAAACTGCATGATCCGTGCTTTATCCTTCATTTATAAGCCTTTACTCAATAAGGACCAATGATCAGTTTATAATGATCATTTTAACTGGCCGATCAACCTGATATGTCCACAGTAAATCGTCCGTAACTTTTTATTTAGAACTCAGAATGACACGAATCCAATGCCCATATTAAGTTAGCTCAATTTTCTATATTGTAACAAAACTTGAGACAAAAATATATATGACTAAGCATCAAAGAAATCCAATATATCCAAAACTGTGTGATGCCATGCATTATGCTTCATTTAGAAGCCTTTACTCAATGAGAACCAATGATCTGTTTAGAATAACCATATTAACTAGCCGATCAACATGATATGTATGCACTAAATCGTATGTAACTTTGGATTTTGAGCTCGTAATGACATGAATCCAATGGCCACGTTAAGGTAGCTAAAATTTCTATATTTTGACAAAATGTGAGAGAAAAATAGAGATGACAAAGCATGCAAGTAATCCAATCTATCCCAAACTTCGTGATGCCATGCCTTATGCTTCATTTATAAGCCTTTAGTTAAGGAGCACCAATGATCAGCTTAGACTTATCACTTTACCTGGCCGGTCAACTTGACATGTTCACACTAAATCGTTTGTAACTTTTGATTTAGAGATTAGAATTACACGTATCCAATGCCATGTTAAGCTAGCTCAATTTTCTATATTGTAACAAAATTTGAGACAAAAATAGATACAACAAAGCATCCAAGTAATCCAATAAATCCAAAACTGTGTGATGCCATGCATTATGCGTCATTTAGAAGCCTTTACTCAATAAACACCAATGATTAGTTTAGAATAATCATATTAACTGGCCGATCAACTTGAGATGTCCGCACTAGATCGTCTGTAACTTTTGATTTAGAACTCAGAATGACACGAATCCAATGTCCACATTAAGCTAGCTAAATTTTCTATATTTTGCAAAATTTGAGTCAAAAATTGAAACGAAAAAGCGTATAAGTAATCCAATAAATCGAAAACTGTGTGATCCCATGCATTATGCTTCATTCTGAAGCCTTTACGCAATGAGCACAAATGATCAGTTTAGAATAATCATATTAACTGGCCGATCAACTTGACATGTCCGCATTAAATCATTCGTAACTTTTAATTTAAAGTTCTGAATGACACGAATCCAATGCCCACGTTAAGCTAGCTAAATTTTCAACGTTTTGCAAAATTTGAGATAGGAATAGAGACAACAAAGCATCCAAGTAATCCAATCTATGCCAAAATGCTGGATGCCATGCTTTATGCTTCATTTATAAGCCTTTAGTCAATCAACACCATTGACCAGTTTAGAATAATCATCTTAACTGGCTGATTAACTAGACATGACTGCACAAAATCGTCCGTAATTTTTTATTTAAAGCTCATAATGACACGAATCTAATGCCCACGTTAAGCTAACTCAGTTTTCTATATTGTGACAAAATTTGAGATAGAAATAGAGACGAAAAAGCATCTAACTAACCCAATCTGTCCCAAAATTCGTAATGGTATACTTTATGAGCTCCAATCATCAGTTTAAAACGATTACATTAATTGGCCGATCAACTTGACATGTCCGCATTAAATCGTCCATAACTTTTGATTTAGAGCTCAAAATGACACAAATCCAATGCCCATGGTAGCTATCTAAATTTTCTATCAAGTATTGCGATCTATGTGATGCCATGCAATATGCTTCATTTATAAGCCTTTACTCAATGAAACCAATGATCAATTCAGAATAATTATATTTACTGGCCAATGAACTTGACATGTCCTCACTAAATCGTCAGTAACTTTTGATTTTTAGCTCAGAATTACACGGATCCAATACCCACGTTAAAGTATATCTTTAACTGTCCCATCAACTTGACATCTCCGCACTAAAACGTATGTAACTATTGATTTAGAGCTTAGAATGACATGAATCCAATGCCCATTTTAAGCTAGCTAACTTTTCTATATTGTACTGAATTTTGAAATGAAAATAGATATGACAAAGCGTCCAAGTAATCCAATATATCCAAAACTGTGTGATGTCATGCATTATGCTTCATTTAAAAGCCTTTACTCAATGAGCACCAATGATCAGTTTAGAATAATCATATTAACTGGCCGATCAACTTGACAAGTCAGCACGAAATCATCCGTAACTTTTGATTTTGAGCTCATAATGACACGAATCCATTGCCCACGTCAAGCTAGCTAAATTTTCTATATGTTTTTTTGAAAAATTTGAGACACAAATAGAGATGACAAAGCATCCAAGCAATCCAATCTATAACAAACTCGTGATGCCATGCTTTATACTTTATTTATAAGCTTTTACTTAATGAGCACCAATGATCAGTTTAAAATGATCACTTTAACTAGCCGATAAACTTTACTTGTATGCACTAAATTGTCGGTAACTCTTGATTTAGAGCTCAGAATGACATGATTCCCATTGCCCACGTTAACCTTTCTTGAATTTCATTATTGTGACAAAATTTGAGACAGAAATAGAGATGACAAAGCCTCCAAACAATCCAATCTATCCCAAACTGCATAATCCGTGCTTTATGCTTCATTTATAAGCCTTTACTCAATAAGAACCAATGATCAGTTTAAAATGATCATTTTAACTGGCCGATCAACCTGATATGTCCGCAGTAAATCGTCCGTAACTTTTTATTTAGAACTCAGAATGACAAGAATCCAGTGCCCATATTAAGCTAGCTCAATTTTCTATATTGTAACAAAACTTGAGACAAAAATATATATGACAAAGCATCAAAGAAATCCAATATATCCAAAACTGTGTGATGCCATGCATTATGCTTCATTTAGAAGCCTTTACTCAATGAGAACCAATGATCTGTTTAGAATAACCATATTAACTGGCCGATCAACATGATATGTTTGTACTAAATCGTATGTAACTTTGGATTTTGAGCTCGTAAAGACATGAATCCAATGGCCACGTTAAGGTAGCTAAAATTTCTATATTTTGACAAAGTGTGAGAGAAAAATAGAGATGACAAAGCGTGCAAGTAATCCAATCTATCCCAAACTTCGTGATGCCATGCTTTATGCTTCATTTATAGGCCTTTACTTAAAGAGCACCAATGATCTGCTTAGAATGATCACTTTAACTGTCCCATCAACTTGACATGTCCGCACTAAATCGTCAGTAACTTTTGATTTAGAGATTAGAATTACACGTATCCAATGCCATGTTAAGCTAGCTCAATTTTCAATATTGTAACAAAATTTCAGAAAAAATAGATACGACAAAGCATCCAAGCAATCCAATAAATCCAAAACTGTGTGATGCCATGCATTATGTGTCATTTAGAAGCCCTTACTCAATAAACACCAATGATCAGTTTAGAATAATCATAATAACTGGCCAATCAACTTGAGATGTCCGCACTAAATCGTCTGTAACTTTTGATTTAGAACTCAGAATGACACGAATCCAATGCCCACGTTAAGCTAGCTAAATTTTCTATATTTTGCAAAATTTGAGTCAAAAATTGAGACGGCAAAGCGTATAAGTAATCCAATAAATCAAAAACTGTGTGATGCCATGCATTATGCTTCATTCTGAAGCCTTTACGCAATGAGCACCAATGATCAGTTTAGAATAATTATATTAACTGGCCGATCAACTTGACATGTCCACATTAAATCATCCGTAACTTTTAATTTAAAGTTCTGAATGACACGAATCCAATGCCCACGTTAAGCTAGCTAAATTTTCAACGTTTTGCAAAATTTGAGATAGGAATAGAGACAACAAAGCATCCAAGTAATCCAATCTAAGCTAAAATGATGGATGCCATGCTTTATGCTTCATTTATAAGCCTTTAGTCAATCAACACCATTGACTAGTTTAGAATAATCATCTTAACTGGCTGATTAACTAGACATGTCTGCACAAAATTGTCCGTAATTTTTTGTTTAAAGCTCATAATGACACGAATCTAATGCCCACGTTAAGCTAACTCAGTTTTCTATATTGTGACAAAATTTGTGACAAGAATAGAGACAAAAAAGCATCTAACTAACCCAATCTGTCCCAAACTGCTTGATGATATACTTTATGCTTCATTTCTAAGCCTTTACTTAATGAGCTCCAATCATCAGTTTAGAATGATTACATTAATTGGCCGATCAACTTGACATGTCCGCATTAAATCGTCCATAACTTTTGATTTCGAGCTCAAAATGACACAAATCCAATGCCCATGCTAGCTATCTCAATTTTCTATTAAGCATTGCAATCTATGTGATGCCATACAATATGCTTCATTTATAAGCCTTTACTCAATGAAACCAATGAACAATTTAGAATAATTATATTTACTGGCCAATGAACTTGACATGTCTTCACTAAATCGTCAGTAACTTTTGATTTTTAGCTCAGAATGACACGGATCCAATACCCACGTTAAAGTATATCTTTAACTGTCCGATCAACTTGACATCTCCGCACTAAATCGTATGTAACTATTGATTTAGAGCTTAGAATGACATGAATCCAATGCCCATTTTAAGCTAGCTAACTTTTCTATATTGTAACGAATTTTAAAATGAAAATAGATATGACAAAGCGTCCCAGTAATCCAATATATCCAAAACTATGTGATGTCATGCATTATGCTTCATTTAAAAGCCTTTACTCAATGAGAATCAATGATCAGTTTAGAATAATCATATTAACTGGCCGATCAACTTGAAAATTCAGCACTAAATCATCCGTAACTTTTGATTTTGAGCTCATAATGACACGAATCCAATGCCCACGTTAAGCTAGCTAAACTTTCTATATTTTTTTGAAAAATTTGAGACACAAATAGAGATGACAAAGCATCCAAGTAATCCAATCTATCTCAAACTCGTGATGCCATGCTTTATACTTTATTTATAAGCTTTTACTTAATGAGCACCAATGATCAGTTTAAAATGATCACTTTAACTAGCCGATAAACTTTACTTGTATGCACTAATTTGTCGGTAACTCTTGATTTAGAGCTCAGAATGACATGATTGCCATTGCCCACGTTAACCTTTCTTGATTTTCAATATTGTGACAAAATTTGAGATAGAAATAGAGACGACAAAGCCTCCAAATAATCCAATCTATCCCAAACTGCATACTCCGTGCTTTATGCTTCATTTATAAGCCTTTACTCAATAAGCACCAATGATCAGTTTATAATGATCATTTTAACTAGCCGATCAACCTGACATGTCCGCAGTAAATCGTCCGTAACTTTTTATTTAGAACTCAGAATGACACGAATCCAGTGCCCATATTAAGCTAGCTCAATTTTCTATATTGTAACAAAACTTGAGACAAAATTATATATGAGAAAGCATCAAAGAAATCCAATATATCCAAAATTGTGTGATGCCATGCATTATGCCTCATTTAGAAGCCTTTACTCAGTGAGAACCAATGATCTATTTGGAATAACCATATTAACTGGCCGATCAACATGATATGTATGCACTAAATCGTATGTAACTTTGGATTTTGAGCTCGTAAAGACATGAATCCAATGGCCACGTTAAGGCAGCTAAAATTTCAATATTTTGACAAAGTGTGAGAGAAAAATAGAGATGAAAAAGCGTGCAAGTAATCCAATCTATCCCAAACTTCGTGATGCCATGCTTTGTGCTTCATTTATAAGCCTTTACTTAAAGAGCACCAATGATCAGCTTAGAATGATCACTTCAACGGTCCCATCAACTTGACATGTCTTCACTAAATCGTCAGTAACTTTTGATTTTTAGCTCAGAATGACACGGATCCAATACCCACGTTAAAGTATATCTTTAACTGTCCGATCAACTTGACATCTCCGCACTAAATCGTATGTAATTATTGATTTAGAGCTTAAAATCACATGAATCCAATGCCCATTTTAAGGTAGCTAACTTTTCGATATTGTAAGGAATTTTAAAATGAAAATAGATATGACAAAGCGTCCCAGTAATCCAATATATCCAAAACTGTGTGATGTCATGCATTATGCTTCATTTAAAAGCCTTTACTCAATGAGAATCAATGATCAGTTTAGAATAATCATATTAACTGGCCGATCAACTTGACAAGTCAGCACTAAATCATCCGTAACTTTTGATTTTGAGCTCATAATGACACGAATCCAATGCCCACGTTAAGCTAGCTAAACTTTCTATATTTTTTTGAAAAATTTGAGACACAAATAGAGATGACAAAGCATCCGAGTAATCCAATCTATCTCAAACTCGTGATGCCATGCTTTATACTTTATTTATAAGCTTTTACTTAATGAGCACCAATGATCAGTTTAAAATGATCACTTTAACTAGCCGATAAACTTTACTTGTATGCACTAATTTCTCGGTAACTCTTGATTTAGAGCTCAGAATGACATGATTGCCATTGCCCACGTTAACCTTTCTTGAGTTTCAATATTGTGACAAAATTTGAGACAGAAATAGAGACGACAAAGCCTCCAAATAATCCAATCTATCCCAAACTGCATAATCTGTGCTTTATGCTTCATTTATAAGCCTTTACTCAATAAGCACCAATGATCAGTTTATAATGATCATTTTAACTAGCCGATCAACCTGATATGTCTGCAGTAAATTGTCCGTAACTTTTTATTTAGAACTCAGAATGACACGAATCCAGTGCCCATATTAAGCTAGCTCAATTTTCTATATTGTAACAAAACTTGAGACAAAATTATATATGACAAAGCATCAAAGAAATCCAATATATCCAAAACTGTGTGATGCCATGCATTATGTTTCATTTAGAAGCCTTTACTCAATGAGAACCAATGATCTATTTGGAATAACCATATTAACTGGCCGATCAACATGATATGAATGCACTAAATCGTATGTAACTTTGGATTTTGAGCTCGTAAAGACATGAATCCAATGGCCACATTAAGGTAGCTAAAATATCAATATTTTGACAAAGTGTGAGAGAAAAATAGAGATGAAAAAGCGTGCAAGTAATCCAATCTATCCCAAACTTCGTGATGCCATGCTTTGTGCTTCATTTATAAGCCTTTACTTAAAGAGCACCAATAATCAGCTTAGAATGATCACTTTAACTGGCCTATCAACTTGACATGTCCGCACTAAATCGTCCGTAACTTTTTATTTAGAGATTAGAATTACACGTATCCAATGCCATGTTAAGCTAGCTCAATTTTCTATATTGTAACAAAATTTGAGACAAAAATAGATACGACAAAGCATCCAAGTAATCCAATAAATCCAAAACTGTGTGATGCCATGCATTATGCGTCATTTAGAAGCCTTTACTCAATAAACACCAAGGATTAGTTTAGAATAATCATATTAACTAGCCGATCAACTTGAGATGTCCGCACTAAATCGTCTGTAACTTTTGATTTAGAACTCAGAATGACACGAATCCAATGCCCACGTTAAGCTAGCTAAATTTTCTGTATTTTGCAAAATTTGAGTCAAAAATTGAGACGACAAAGCGTATAAGTAATCCAATAAATCGAAAACTGTGTGATCCCATGCATTATGCTTCATTCAGAAGCCTTTACGCAATGAGCACCAATGATCAGTTTAGAATAATCATATTAATTGGCCGATCAACTTGACATGTCCGCATTGAATCATCCGTAACTTTTAATTTAAAGTTCTGAATGACACGAATCCAATGCCCACGTTAAGCTAGCGAAATTTTCAACGTTTTGCAAAATTTGAGATAGGAATAGAGACAACAAAGCATCCAAGTAATCCAATCTATGCCAAAATGCTCGATGCCATGCTTTATGCTTCATTTAGAAGCCTTTACTCATTCAACACCACTGACTAGTTTAGAATAATCATCTTAACTGGCTGATTAACTAGACATGTCTGCACAAAATCGTCTGTAATTTTTTATTTAAAGCTCAGAATGGCACAAATCTAATGCCTAAGCTAAGCTAACTCAGTTTTCTATATTGTGAAAAAATTTGAGACAGAAATAGAGACGAAAAAGCATCTATGTAACCCAGTCTGTCCCAAACTCCGTGATGCTATACTTTATACTTCATTTATAAGCCTTTACTTAATGAGCTCCAATCATCAGTTTAGAATGATTACATTAATTGGCTGATCAACTTGACATGTCCGCATTAAATCGTCATAACTTTTGATTTAGAGCTCAAAATAACACAAATCAATTGCCCATGTTAGCTATCTCAATTTTCTATTAAGTATTGCAATCAATGGGATGCCATGCATTATGCTTCATTTATAAGCATTTACTCAATGAAACCAATGATCAATTTAGAATAACTATATTTACTGGCCAATGAACTTGACATGTACTCACTAAATCATCAGTAACTTTTGATTTTTAGCTCAGAATGACACGGATCCAATACCCACGTTAAAATATATCATTAACTGTCCGATCAACTTGACATCTCTGCACTAAAGCGTATGTAACTATTGATTTAGAGCTTAGAATGACATGAATCCAATGCCCATTTTAAGCTAGCTAACTTTTCTATATTGTAATTTTGAAATGAAAATAGATATGACAAAGCGTCCAAGTAATCCAATATATCGAAAACTGCATGATCTCATGCATTATGTTTCATTTAGAATAATCATATTAACTGGCCGATCAACTTGACAAGTCAGCACTAAATCATCCGTAACTTTTGATTTTGAGCTCATAATGACATGAATCCAATGCCCACGTTAAGCTAGCTAAATTTCTATATTTTAACAAAATTTGAGAAAGAAATAGAGATGACAAAGCGTCCAAGTTATCCAATCTATCCGGAACTGCGTGATGCCATGCTTTAGGCTTCATTTATAAGCCTTTACTTAAAGAGAACCAATGATCAGTTTAGAATGATCACTTTAACTGGCCGATCAACTTGACATGTCCGCAATAAATCGTCTGTAACTTTTGATTTAGAGATTAGAATGACACGAATCTAATGCCACCTTAAGCCAGCTCAATTTTCTATATTGCAACAAAATTTGAGAAAGAAATAGATACGACAAAGCGTCCAAGTAATCCAATAAATCCAAAACTGTGTGATGTCATGCGTTATCCTTCATTTAGAAGCCTTTACTCAACAAGCACCAATGATAAGTTTAGAATAATCATATTAACTGACCGATCAACTTGACATGCCCGCACTAAATCGTCCGTAACTTTTGATTTAGAGCTCAGAATCACACGAATCCAATGCTCACGTTAAGCTAGATAAATTTTCTATATTTTGCGAAATTTGAGACAGAAATAGAGATGACAAAGCATCCAAGTAATCCAATAAATCTAAAACCGTGTGATGCCACACATTATACTTCATTTAGAAGGCTTTAGACAATGAGCACCAATGATCAGTTTAGCATAATCATATTAACTGGCCAATCAACTTGACATGTCCGCACTAAATCGTCCATAACTTTTAATTTAGAGCTCAGAATAACACCAATCGAATGCCATGTTAAGCTAGCTCATTTTCTAAATATTGTCAAAATTTGAGATAGAAATAGATACGACAAAGCATCCAAGTAACCCAATCTATCCTAAATTGCATGATTTCATGCATTATTCTTCATTTATAAGCTATTACTCAATGAGCACCAATGATCAGTTTTGAATAATCATACTAACTGGCTGATCAACTTGACATATCCGCCCAATATTATCCGTAAATTTTGATTTAGAGCTCCGAATGACATGAATCCAATGCCCACGTTAAGCTAGCTCAATTTTCTATATTTTGATAATGTTTGAGACCGTAATAGATACGACAAAGCGTCCAAATAATTCAATCTATCCAAACTGCATGATGCCATGCATTATGCTTCATTGATAAGCCTTTACACAATGAGCACCAATGATTAATTTACAATAATCATGTTAACTGGCCGAACAACTTCACATCTCCGAACTAAATCGTCCATAACTTTTAATTTAGAGCTCAGAATGACACGAATCCAATTTCTACGTTATGCTAGCTCATTTTTCTATATTCTGGCAAAATTTAAGACGGAAATAGATACAAAAAGCATCCAAGTAATCCAATCTATAACAAACTGCGTGATTACATGCATTATTCTTCATTTATAACCTATTACTTAATGAGCACCAATGATCTGTTTAAAATGACCATTTTAACTAGGCGCTCAACTTGATATGTCTGCACTAAGTCGTCCGTAACTTTTGTGTTATAACTCACAATGAAACGAATCCAATGCCCACGTTAAGGTAGTTCAATTTTCTATAATGTGACAAAATTTGAGACAGAATTCGATACGACAACACGTCCAAGTAATGCCATCTATCCCAAACTGCATGATGCCAGGCATTATGCTTCGTTAATAAGCCTTTACTCTTTGTGCACCAATGACCAGTTTATAATAATCATATCAACTGGCCAATCAACTTGACATGTCCGCATTAAATTATCTGTAAATTTTGATTTAGAGCTCAGAATGATACGAATCCAATGCTCACGCTAAGCTACATTATTTTTTATATATTGTGACAAAATTTGACAAAAAATAGACGACAAAGCGTCTAAGTAATACAATCTATCCTAATCTGCGTGAACCCATGAATTATGCTTCATTTATAAGCCCTTACTCAATGAGCACCAATAATAAGTTTACAATAATCATATTAACTATCCGATCAACTTGATATGTCCGAACTAAATCGTTCATAATGTTTAATTTAGATCTCAGAATGACATGAATCCAATGACCACGTTAAGCTAGCTCAATATTCTACATTTTGATAAAATTTGAGACAGAAACAGATACGACAAATCATACAAATAAGCATATCTATTCCAAACTGCGTGATGCCATGCATTATTCTTCATTTATAAGCTTTTACTCAATGAGCATCAATGATCAGTTTAGAATGTTCATTTTAACTCGCCGATCAACTTGACATGTCTTCACTAAAGCATCTTTAACTTTTGATATATAGCTCAGAATGACATGAATCCAATGCCCAAGTTAAGCTAGTTCAATTTTCTATATAATTACGAAATTTGAGATAGAACTAGATACGAGAAAACATCCAAATAATCCAATCTATCCCAACTGCGTGATGCCATGCATTATGCTTCATTTATAATGCTTTACTCAATGAGCACCAATGATCAGTTTAGAATAATCATATTAACTAGCCGATCAACTTCAAGAGTCCGCACCAAGTCGTCCGTAAATTTTGATTTAGAGCTCAGAATGACACAAATCCAATGGCCAAGTTTACCTAGCTCAAATTTCTATTTTTTGACAAAATTTGAGACAAAATACAGATGACAAAGCATCCAAGTAATCCAATCTATCCAAACTTCTTGATGTCATGCATTATTCTTCATTTATAAGCTTTTACTCAATGAGCACCAATGATCAGTTTAAAATGATCATTTTAACTGGCCGATCAACTTCGCATGTCTTCACAAAATTATCCATAACTTTTGAGTGATAACTCAGAATGACACGAATCCAATGCCCACGTTAGGCTAGTTCAATTTTCTATATTGTGACAAAATTTGAGAGTGAACTAGATACGACAAAGCGACCAAGTAATCCAATATATCCCTAACGATGTGATGCCATGCATTATGCTCCACTTGTAAGCCTTTACTCAATGAGCACCATTGATCAGTTTAGAATAATCATATTAACTGGTAGATCAACTTAACATGTCCACACTAAATCGTACGTTAATTTTTATATAGAGCTCTGAATGACACGAATCCAATTGCCACATTAAGCTAGAACAAGTTTCTATATTTTGACAAAAATTGAGAAAGAAATAGAGATGACAAAGCGTCCAAGTAATCCAATATATCCAAACTCCTTGATGCCATGCCTTATTCTTCGTTTATAACCTTTTACTCCATTAGCACCAATGATTAGTTTAAAATGATCATTTTAACTGGACGATCAACTTCACATGTCTGCACTAAATCGTCTGTAACTTTTGAGTTATAACTCAGAATGACAGGAATCCAATGCCCACGTTAATCTAGTTCAATTTTCTATACTATGACAAAACTTGAGACATAATAGATATGAAAAAGCATCCAAGTAATACAATCTACCCCAAACTGCGTGAATCCATGCATTATGCTTAATTTATTAGCCTTTACTCAATGAGCACCAATGATCAATTTAGAATAATCATAATAACTCGCCAATCAACTTGACATGTCCGCACTAAATAATCCGTAAATTTTGATTTAGAGCTCAAAATGACACGAATCCAATGCCACAATAAGCTTGCTCAATTTTCTATATATTGATAAAATTTGAGACAGAAATAGATACGAAAAGCATACAAGTAATCCAATCTATACCAAATTGCGTGATTTCATGCATTATTCTTCATTTATAAGCTATTACTCAATGAGCACAATTGATCAGTTTAGAATAATCATATTAACTGATCGATCAACTTGACATGTCTGCACTAAATCATCCGTAACTTTTGATTTAGAGCTCAGAATGACACGAATCCAAAACCTAGCTCAATTTTCTATATTTTGGCAAAATTTGAGACATAAATAGATACGACAAAGCATCCAAGTAATCCAATCTATCCCAAACTGTGTGATTCCATGCATAATTCTTAATTTTTATGCTATTACTCAATGAGCACCAATGATCAGTTTAGAATGACCATTTTAACTAGCCGATCGAGTTGACATGTCTGCACAAAATCATCCGTAGCTTTTGCGTTATAACATACAATGACAAAAATCCAATGCCAACGTTAACCTAGTTTAATTTTCTATACTATGACAAAATTTGAGACAGAACTCGATATGACAAGGCATCCAAGTAATCCAATCCATCCTAGACTTTGTGATGCCATGCATTATGATTCAATTATAAGCCTTTACTCAATGAGTACAAATGATCAGTTTAGAATAATCATATTAACTGGCCGATCAACTTGACATATCCGCAATAAATCGTCCGTAAATTTTGATTTAGAGCTCATAATGACACGAATCCAATGCCCATGTTAAGCTACCTCATTTTTTTATATTATGACAAAATTTGAGACAAAAATAGACACGACAAAGCTTCCAAGTAATTCAATATATCCCAAAATCTGTGAACCCATGAATTATGCTTCATTTATAAGCCTATACTCAATGAGCACCAATGATCAGTTTAGAATAATCATATTAATTGGCCGATGCACTTGACATTTTCGCACTAAATCATCCATAACTTTTGGTTTAGAGCTCATAATGACACGAATCCAATACCCACGTTAAACTAGCTCAATTTTCTATATTTTGTTAAATTTTGACACAGAAATAGATACGACAAGGCGTCCAAATAATTCAATCTATCCCAAAATGCATGATGTGATGCATTATGCTTCATTAATAAGCCTTTACTCAATGAGTAGCAATGATAAGTTTACAATAATCTTATCAGCTGGCCAATCAACTTGACATGTCCAAACTAAATCATCCTTAACTTTTAATTTAGAGCTCAGAATGACACGAATTCAATGTACACATTAAGCTAGCCAAATTTTCTATATTCTGGCAAAATTTGAGACCGAAATAGATACGACAAAGCTTCCAAATTATCCAATCTCCCAAACTGCGTGATGCGATGCATTATTATTCATTTATAAGCTTTTACTCAATGAGCATCAATGATCAGTTTAGAATGATCATTTTAACTCGCAGATCAACTTGACATTTTTGCACTAAATCGTACGTAACTTTTGATTTATAGCTCAGAATAACACGAATCCAATGCCCACGTTAAGCTAGTTCAAGTTTCTATATTGTGAGAAAATTTGTGATACAAATAGATACAACAAAGCGTCCAAATAAACCAATCTATCCAGACTGCGTGATGCCATGCATTATGCTTCATTTAAAAGCCTTTACTCAATGAGCAATAATGATCAATTTACAATAATCATATTAACTGGCCGATCAACTTGATATTTCCGAACTAAATCGTCCATAACTCTTAATTTAGAGCTCAGAATGACATGAATCCAATTCCCACATTAAGCTAACTCAATTTTCGATATTGTAGCAAAATTTGAGGCAGAAATAGATAGGACAAAGTATCCATGTAATCCAATATAACACAAACTGCATGACTCCATGCATTATTCTTCCTTTATAAGCTATTACTCAATGAGCACCAATGATCAGTTTAGAATGACCATTTTAACTAGCCGATCAACTTGAGATGTCTGCACAAAATCGTGCGTAACTTTTGCGTTATAACTCACAATGACATGAATCCAATGCCAACGTTAAGCTAGTTGAAATTTCTATACTGTGAACAAATTTGAGACAAAACTCGATACGACAAGGTGTCCAAGTAATCCACTCTATCCCAAATTACGTGATGCCACATATTATGAGTCAATAATAAGCCTTTACTCAATGAGCACAAATGATCTGTTTAGAATAATCATATTAACTGGCCAATCAACTTGACATATCCGCACAAAACCGTCCATAAATTTTGATTTAGAGCTCAGAATAGCTAAATTTTCTATATTGTGGCAAAATTTGAGACTAAAATAGATACAAAAAAGCATCCAAATAATACAAATTCCCAAACTACGTGATGCCATGCATTATTCTTCATTTATGAGCTTTTACTCAATGAGTATCAATGATCAATTTAGAATGATCATTAATTCACCACGCCGATCAACTTGACATGTATGCACTAAATCATACGTAACTTTTGATTTATAGCTCTGAATGACACGAATCCAATGTCCACGTTATGGTAGTTCAATTTTCTATATTGTGACAAAATTTGAGATTGAACTAGATACGACAAAGCATCCAAATAATCCAATCTATCCCAACTTTGTGATACCATGCACTATGCTTCATTTATAAGGCTTTACTAAATGAGCACCAATGATCAGTTTAGAATAATCATATTAACCGGCGTATCAACTTCACAAGTCCGCACTAAATCGTCTGTCAATTTTGATTTAGAGTTCAGAATGACAGGAATCCAATGGCTACGTTTAGCTAGCTCAATTTTCTATTTTTCTTTATAAAATTTGAGACTAAAATAGAGATGACAAAGCGTCCAACTAATCGAAACTATCCAAACTGTTTGATGCCATGCATTATTCTTCATTAATAAGCTTGTACTCAATGAGCACCAATGATCAGTTTAAAATATGATTATTCTAAACTGAATAATTGATGTATTCAACTGATGCAATGGTGATCAGTTTAGTATGATATAAATTGATGCCATGAGCTCAATGATCATTTAGAATGATCATAACTGATTTGTGTAAATCTAGAGCTCGAATGACATTTCAATGGAGCTATTTTCTATATTTGACAAAATTTGAGAAGAAATAGAATACAAAGCATCCAAGTAATCCAATCTATCCAAACTGTGATGCCATGCATTATGCTTCATTTATAAGCCTTTACTCAATGAGCACCAATGATCAGTTTAGAATGATCATTTTAACATGATCAACTTGACATATCCGGATTAAATAGTCCGTAAATTTTAATTTAGAGCTCGGAATGACATGAATCCAATGCCCATATTAAGCAAGCTCATTTTTCTATATTGTGACAAAATTTCAGACAAAAATAGACACGAAAAAGCGTCTAAGTAATACAATCTATCCCAAACTGCGTAAACCCATGAATTATGCTTCATTTATAATCCTTTACTCATTGACCACCAATGATCAGTTTATAATAATCATATTAATAGGCCGATCAGCTTGACATTTCCGCACTAAATCATCCATAACTTTTGGTTTAGAGCTCAAATGACACGAATCCAATGGTCACTTTAAGCAAGCTCAATTTTCTATATTGTGGCAAACTTTGAGACTAAAATAGATACCACAAAGCAGCCAAATAATCCAATCTCCCAAACTGCGTGATGCCATGCATTATTCTTCATTTATAAGCTTTTACTCAATGAACATCAATGATCACTTTAGAATGATCATTTTAACTCGCCGATCAACATGACATTTCTGCACTACATCGTATGTAACTTTTAATTTATAGCTCAGAATGACACGAATCCAATGCCCACGTTAAGCTAGTTCAATTTTCTATATTGTGACAAAATTTGAGATAGAACTAGATACGACAAAACGTCCAAATAATCCAATCTATCTCAACTGCGTGATGCCATGCATTATGCTTCATTGATAAGCCTTTACTCAATGAACAACAATAATCAGTTTACAATAATCATATTAACCGGACGATCAACTTGACATGTCCGGACTAAATCATCCATAACTTTTAATATAAAGCTCAGAATGACACGAATCCAATGCCCACATTAAGCTAGCTCAAGTTTCTATATTGTAGCAAAATTTGAGGCAGAAATAGATACGACAAAAAATCCAAGTAATCGAATCTATCCCAAGCTGCATGATTCCATGCATTACTCTTCATTTATAAGATATTACTTAATGAGCACCAATGATCAATTTAGAATGACCATTTTAACTAGCCGATCAACTTGACTTGTCTGCAAAAAACCATCTGTAACTTTTGCGTTATAACTCACAATGACACGAATCCAATGTCAACGTTATGCCAGTTCAATTATCTATACTGTGACAAAATTTGAGTCATAACTCGATACGGCAAGGCATCCAAGTAATCCAATCTATTCCTAACTACGTGATGCCACGCATTGTGATTCACTAATAAACTTTTACTCAATGAGAACAAATGATCAGTTTAGAATAATCATATTAACTGGCCGATCAACTTGACATATCCGCAATAAATCGTCCGTAAATTTTGATTTATAGCTCAGAATGACATGGATCCAATGCCCACGTTAAGCTACCGGATTTCTATATTGTGGCAAAATTTGAGACCAAAATAGATACGACAAAGCATCCGAATAATCCAAATTCCCAAACTGTGTGATGCCATGCATTATTCTTCATTTATAAGCTTTTACTCAATGAGCATTAATGATCAGTTTAGAATGATCATTTTAACTCGCCGATCAACTTGACATGTCTACACTGAATCATATGTAACTTTTGATTTATAACTGAGAATGACACGAATCCAATACCCACATTAAGCTAGTTCAATTTTCTATATTGTGACAAAATTTGAGATAGAACTAGATATGACAAAGGGTCCAAATAATCCAATTTATCCCAACTGCGTGATGTCATGCATTGTGCTTCATTTATAAGGCTTTACTCAGTAAGCACCAATGATCAGTTTAGAATAATCATATTAACTTGCCCATCAACTTCAGAAGTCCATACCAAATCGTCCGTAAATTTTGATTTAGAGTTCAGAATGACACGAATCCAATGGCCAGGTTTAGCTAGCTCAATTTTCTATTTGTTTTTCAAAATTTGAGACTGAAATAGAGATGACAAAGCGTCCAAGTAATCCCATCTATCCAAAATGTTTGATGCTATGTATTATTCTTCATTTATAAGCTTTAACTCAATGAGAACCAATGATCAGTTTAAAATGATCATTTTAACTTGCCGATCAACTTCATATGTCTGCATTAAATTATCTATAACTTTTGAGTTATAACTCCGAATGACACGAATCCAATGCCCATGTGAGGCTAGTTTAATTTTCTATATTGTGACGAAATTTGAGGCAGAACTAGATAAGACAAAGCGACCAAATAATACAATATATCCCAAACTACGATATGTCATGCATTATTCTTCACTTATAATGCCTTACTAAATGAGCACCATTGATAAGTTTAGAATAATCATATTAATTGGCCGATCAACTTGCCATTTCAGAACTAAATCATCCACAACTTTTAATTTAGAGCTCAGAATGACACGAATCCAATGCCCACATTAAGCTAGCTCAATTTTCTATATTGTAGCAAAATTTGAAATAGAAATAGATACGACAAACCATCCCAGTAATCCAATCTATCACAAACTGCATGATTCCATGCATTATTCTTTATTTATAAGCTATTACTCAATGAACACCAATGATCAGTTTAGAATGACCATTTTAACTAGTCGATCAACTTGACATGTCTGCACAAAATCGTCCGTAACTTTTGCGTTATAACTCACAATGACACGAATCTAATGCCAACGTTAAGCTAGTTCAATTTTTTATATTGTGACAAAATTTGAGACATAAAATCGATACGACAAGGCATCCAAGTAATCCAATCTATCCCAAACTGCGTGATGCCACGCATTATGATTCAATAATAAGCCTTTACTCAATGAGCACAAATGATTAGTTTAGATTAATCATATTAACTGCCCGATAAACTTGATATATCCGCACTAAATCGTCCGTAAATTTTGATTTAGAGCTCAGAATGACACGAATCCAATGCCCACATTAAAGTAGCTCATTTTTCTATATTGTGACAAAATTTGATACAAAAATAAATACGACAAGGCATCTAAGTAATACAATCTATCTCAAACTGCGTGAACCCATGAATTATGCTTCATTTATAAGCCTTTACTCAATGAGCACACATGATCAGTTTAGAATAATCATATTAATAAGCTGATCAACTTGACATTTCCACATTAAATCGTCCGTAACTTTTGGTTTAGAGCTCCGAATGACAGGAATCCAATGGCCACGTTAACCTAGCTAAATTGTGTATTTTCTGAAAACATTTTAGACTGAAATAGAGATGACAAAGCGTCCAAGTAATCCAATCTTTCCAAACTGCTCGATGTCATGCATTATTCTTCATTTATAAGCTTTTACTCAATGAGCACCAATGATCAGGTTAAAATGATCATTTTAACTGGATGATCAACTTCACATATCTACACTAAATCGTCCGTAACTTTTGAGTTATAACTCAAAATGACTGGAACCAAATGCCCATGTTAATCTAGTTCAATTTTCTTTATTGTGACAAATTTGAGACATAACTAGATACGACAAAGCCTCCAAGTAATCCAATATATCTCAAACCGTGTGATGTCATGTGTTATGCTTTATTTGTAAGCCTTTACTCAATGAGAACCAATGATCAGTATCGAATAATCATATTGACTGGCCGATAACCTTGACATGTCCGCACTAAATGATCCGTACCTTTTGATTTAGAGCTCAGAATGACATAGATCCAATGCCCATGTTAAGCTAGCTCATATTTCTATATTGTGACAAAATTTGAGATAGACATAGATACGACAAAGCATCCAAGTAATACAATATATCCCAAACTGCATGAATCCATGCACTATGCGTCATTTATAAGCGTTTACTCAATGAGCACCAATGATCATTTTAGAATAATCATATTAACTGGCCGATCAACTTGACATGTCCGTACTAAATCATCTGTAACTTTTAATTTAGAGTTCCTAATGACACAAATCTAGTGACAGTGTTAAGCTAGGTCAATTTTCTATATTTTGACAAATTTTTTGAGACAGACATAGATATGACAAAGCATCCAAGTAATACAATCTATCACCAACTGCGTGATTCCATGCATTATTCTTCATTTATAAGCTATTACTTAATGAGCACCAATGATCAGTTTAGAATGATCATTTTAACTGGCCGATCAACTTGAAAAGTCTGTACTAAATCATCCATAACTTTTCGGTTATAACTCACAATGACACGAATCCAATGCCCACTTAAGCTAGTTTAATTTTCTATACTATGACAAAATTTGAGATAGAACTAGATACGACAAGGCGTCCAAGTAATCCAATCTATCCCAAATTTGAAACAGAAATAGAGACGAAAAAGTGTCCAAGTAATCCAATCTATCCAAAACTTTGTGATGCCATACATTATGTTTCATGTATAAGCCTTTACTCAATGAGCACCAATGATCAGTTTAGAATAATCATATTAACTGGCTGATCAACGTGACATGTCTGCACTAAATTGTACATAAATTTTGAGTTAGAGCTCAGAATGACACGAATCCAATGCCGTGTTAAGCTCCCTTATTTTTCTATATTTTGACAAAATTTGAGACAAAATTAGACAAGACAAAGCGTCCAAGTAATATAATCTATCCCAAAATGCGTGAACCCATGAATTATGCTTCATTTAAAAGCCTTTAGTCAATGAGCACCAATGATTAGTTCACAATAATCATATTAACTTGCTGATCAACTTCACATGTCCGCACTAAATCGTCCGTAACTTTTGATTTAGAGCTCAGAATTACACGAATCCAATTCCGATGTTAAGCTAGCTCAATTTTTTATATTTTGATAAAATTTGAGACAGAAATTTATACGACAAACCATCCAAATAATTCAATCTATCCAAAACAGGATGATACCATTCATTATGCTTCATTAAGCGTCCAAATTCTATATTGTGATAAAATTTGAGACAAAATTAGATACAACAAAGCGTCCAGATAATTGAATATATCCCAAACTGCATGATGCCATGCATTATGCTTCATTTATAAGCCTTTAGTCAATGAGCACCAATGATCAGTTTAGAATAATATATTAACTGGTCGACCAATTTGACAAGTCCGCCCAAAATCAACCGTCACTTTTGATTTAGAGCTCAAAATTACACGAATCCAATTCCCACGTTAATCTAGCTCCATATTTATATTTTGATAAAATATGAGACAGAAATAGATACGACAAAGCATCCAAATAATGTAATCTATCCAAAACTGGATGATGGCATGCATTATGCTTCATTTATAAGCCTTTAGTCAATGAGCACCAATGATCAGTTTACAATAACCATATTAACTGGCCGATCGACTTGACATATCCGAATGACACGAATCCAATGCCCACGTTAAACTAGCTCAATTTTTTATATTGTGACAAAATTTGAGACAAAATTAGATACAAAAAAGTCTCCAGATAATTCAATATATCCCAAACTGCATGATGCCATGCATTATGCTTCCTTTATAAGCCTTTAGTCAATGAGCACCAATGATCAGTTTAGAATAATCATATTAACTGGTCGACCAATTTGACAAGTCCGCCCTAAATCAACCGTAACTTTTGATTTAGAGCTCAGAATTACACGAATCCAATTCCCACGTTAATCTAGCTCCATTTTTTATATTTTGATGAAATCTGTGACAGAAATAGATACGACAAAGCATCCAAATAATTCAATCTATCCAAAACTGGATGATGCATGCATTATGCTTCATTTATAAGCCTTTAGTCAATGACCACCGATGATCAGTTTACAATAACCATATTAACTTGCCGATCAACTTGACATATCTGAATGACACGAATCCAATGCCCACGTTAAACTAGCTCAATTTTCTATATTGTGACAAAATTTGAGACAAAATTAGATACAACAAAGCGTCCAGATAATTCAATATATCCCAAACTGCATGATGCCATGCATTATGCTTCATTTATAAGCCTTTAGTCAATGAGCACCAATGATCCGTTTACAATAACCATATTAACTGGCCGATCAACTGGACATATCCGAACTAAATCATCCATAACTTTAAATTTAGAGCTCCGAATGATACTAATCCAATGCCCACGATAAGCTAGTTCAATTTTCTATATTGTGACAAAATTTGAGATAGAACTAGATACGACAAGGTGTCCAACTAATCCAATCTATCCCAAACTCCATGACGCTACGCATTATGCATCATTTATAAGCCTTTACTCAATGATCACCAATGATCAGTTTAGAATAATCATATTAACTGGCTGATCAACTTGACATGTCCGCACTAAATCGTCCGTAAATTTTGATTTAGAGCTCAGAATGACACGAATCCAATACCAGCTCATTTTACTATATTGTGACAAAGTTTAAGACAGAAATAGACGCGACAAAGTGTCCAAGTAATACAATCTATCCCAAAACTTCGTGAATCCATGTATGCTTCATTTATAAGCCTTTACTCAATCACCACCAATGATCAATTTATAATAATCAAATTAAAATGCCAGCCAACTTGACATGTCCGCACTAAATCACATGTAACTTTTGATTTATAGCTCAGAATGACACGAATCCAATGCCCACGATAAGCTAGCTCAACTTTCTATATTTTGATAAAATTTGAGACAGAAATAGATACGACAAAACTTCCAACTAATCCAATGTATCCCAAACTGCGTGATGCCATGCATTATGCTCCATTTATAAACCCTTACTCAATGAACACCAATGATCAATTTAGAATAATCATATTATCTGGCCGATCAACTTCACATGTCCGCACTAAATCGTCCGTAACTTTTGATTTAGAGCTCATAATGACACGAATCCAATGGTCACGTTTAGCTAGCTCAATTTTCTATATTTTGAAAAAATTTGAAACAGAAATAGAGATGACATAGCGTCCAAGTAATCCAATCTATCCAAACTGCTTGATGCCATGCATTATTCCTCATTTATAAGCTTTTACTCAATGAGCATCAATGATCAATTGAAAATGATCACTTTAACCGGCCGATCAACATCACATGTCTGCACTTAATCGTCCGTAACCTTTGAGTTATAACTCAGTATGACACGAATCCAATGCCCACGTTAAGCTAGTTCAATTTTCTATATTGTGACAAAATTTCAGACAGAACTAGATAAGACAAAGCGTCCAAATAATCCAATATATCCCAAACTGTGTAATGTCATGCATTATGCTTCATTTATAAGCATTTACTGAATGAGCACCAACGATCAGTTTAGAATAATCATATAAACTGGCCGATAACCTTGTCATGTCTGCACTAAATCATCCATAAATTTTTATTTAGGGCTCAGAATGACACATATCCAATGCCAACGTTAAGCTTTCTCATTTTTCTATATTGTGACAAAATTTGGAAAGAAATAGATACAACAAAGCGTCCAAGTAATACAATCTATCCCTAATTGCATGAACCCATGCATTATGCATCATTTCTAAACGTTTACTCAATGAGCACTAATAATCAGTTTAGAATAATCATATTAACTGGCCAATCAACTTGACTTGTCCACAGTAAATCATCTCTAACTTTTGATTTAGAGTTCAGAATTACACGAATCCAATGCCCATGTTAAACTCCATGAATCCATGAATTAAACTCCATAAAATAGATAAGTGTTTACTCAATGAGCACTAATGATCATTTTAGAATAATCATATTAATTGGGCGATCAACTTGACACTAATCCAATGTCCATGTTAAGCTAGTTCAATTTTCTATATTTTGGCAAAAGTTGAAACATAAATTGATACGACAAAGAATCCAAGCAATCCAATCTATCATAAACTGCGTGATTTCATGCATTATTCTTCATTTATAAGCTATTACTGAATGAGTACCAATGATCAGTTTAGAATAATCATTTTAACTGGCCGATCAAGATGACATGTCTATACTAAATCGTTTGTAACTTTTGGGTTATAACTCACAATGACACGAATACAATGCCCACGTTAAGCTAGTTCAATTTTCTATACTGTGAAAATTTTTGATACAGAACTAGATACGACAAGGTGTCCAAGTAATCAAATCTCCCAAACTGCTTGATACGAGGCATTATGCTTCATTTATAAGCCTTTACTAAATGAGAACCAATGATCAGTTCAGAATGATCACTTTAACTGGCCCATCAATTTGACATGTCCGCACTAAATTGTCCATAAATATTGATTTAGAGCTCATAATGACACATATCCAATGCCCACATTAATCTAGCTAATTTTTCTATATTGTGACATAATTTAATACAGAAAAAGATACGACAAATAGTCCAAGTAATACAATCGATCCTAAACTCCGTGAGTCCATGCATTAGGGTTCATTTCTAAGCTTTTACTCAATGAGCACCAATGATCAATTTAGAATAATCATATTAAATGGGCGATCAACTTGACATGTCCGTACTAAATCATCCGTAACTTTTGATTAAGAGTTCAAAATGACACGAATCCAATGCCCATGTTAAGCTAGCTCAATTTTTTATATTTTGAAAAAGTTGAAACATAAATAGATACGACAAAGCATCCAAGTAATCCAATCTATCACAAACTACGTGATTCCATGCATTATTCTTCATTTATAAGCTATAACTCAATGAGCACCAATGATCACTTTAAAATAATCATTTTAACTGGCCGATCAACATGACATATCAACACTAAATTGTTCGTAACTTTTGGGTTACAACTCACAATGACACGAATCCAATGTCCACGTTAACCTAGTTCAATTTTCTATATTACGACAAAATTTGATACATGACTAGATATGACAAGGCGTCCAAGTAATCAAATCTATCCCAAACTGCGTGATGCCAGGCATTATGCTTCATTTATATGCCTTTACTCAATGAGTACCAATGATCATTTTAGAATAATCATATTAACTGGCCGATCAACTTGACATGTTCGCACTAAATCGTCCGTAAATTTTGATTTGGAGCTCGGAATGACACATATCTAATGCCCACGTTAAGCTAGCTCATTTCTCTATATTGTGACAAAATTTGAGACAGAAATAGATATGACAAACCGTCCAAGTAATACAATCTGTCCAATACTGCGTGAACCCATGAATTATGTTTCACTTATAAGCTTTTACTCAATTATTGCCAATGATCAGTTTGGAATAATCATATTAAGTGGCCAACCAACTTGACATGTCCACGCTAAATCATCCGTAACTTTTGATTTAGAGCTCAGAATGACACAAATCCAATGCCCACGTTAAGCTTGTTCAATTTTTTGTATTTTAATAAAATTTGAGACATAAATTGATACGACATAGCGTCCAAATAATTCAATCTTTCCCAAACTACATGATTCCATGCATTATGATTCATTTATAAGCCTTTAGTCAATGAGCACCAATGATCAGTTTTTAATAATCATATTAACTGGCCGATCAATTTGACATGTCCGAAGTAAATCGTCCATAACTTTTAATTTAAAGCTCAGAATGACACGAATCCAGTGCTCACGTTAAGCTAGTTCAATTTTCTGTACTGTGACAAAATTTCAGATAGAACTAGATGCGACAAGGTATACAACTAATCCAATCTATCCCGAACTCCGTTATGCCAGGCATTATGCTTCATTTATAAGCCTTTACTCAATGAGCACCAATGATCAGTTTAGAATAATCATATTAACTGGCTGATCAACTTGACATTTCTGCACTAAATCGTTCGTTAATTTTGATTTAGAGCTCATAATGACATGATTCCAATACCCATGTTAAGCTAGCTCATTTTTCTATATTCTGACAAAATTTAAGATGGAAATAGACATGACAAAGCATCCAAGTAATACAATTTATCCCAAACTGCGTGAACACATTAATTATGCTTCATTTATAAGCCTTTACTCAATCAGCACCAATGATCAGATTAGAATAATCATATTAACTGGCCGACCAACTTGACATTTCTACACCAAATCATCCGTAACTTTTGATTTCGAGCTCAGAATAACACGAATTCAATGGTCACGTTTAGCTAGCTCAATTTTTTATATTTTGAAAAAATTTAAGACAGAAATAGGGATGAAAAATTTTCCAAGTAATCCAATCTATCCAAACTGCTTGATTTCATGTATTATGCATCATTTATGAGCCTTTACTTAATGAGCACTTTAAATGGCCGAACAACTTGACGTGTCCGCACTAAATCATGTATAAATTTTGATTTGGAGCTTAGAATTACACGATTCCAATGCCCATGTTAAACTATTTCAATTTTCTATACTGTAACAAAATTTGAGACAGAAATAGAAACGACAAAGCTTCCAAGTAATCCAATCTATCCAAAAACTGTGTGATGCCATGAATTATGCTTCATTTATAATCCTTTACTCAATGATTAGTTTAGAATAATCATATTAACTGTCCGATCAACTTGACATATGCACACTAAATTGTCCGTAACATTTGATTTTAAGCTCAAAATTACACGAATCCAATGCCCACGTTAAGTTAGATAAATTTTCTATATTTTGACGAAATTTGAGACAAAAGTAGAGACGACAAAGTGTCCAATAATCCAATCTATCAGAAAATACGTGATGCCATGCCTTAGGCTTCATTTATAAGCTTTTTGCTTAAATACGTGATGCCATGATCATTTTAGAATGATAATTTTAACTGGCTGATCAACTTAACATGTCCACACTAAATCTTCTATAACTCTTGATTTAGAGATTAGAATTACACAAATCCAATGCCCACGTTAAGCTAGCTCAACTTATTATATTTGACAAAATTTAAGACAGAAATAGAAACGACAAAGCATCCAACTAATCCAATCTATCCAAACTGCTTGATGCCATGCATTGTGCTTCATTTATAAGCCTTTACTTAATGAGCACCAATGATCAATTTAAAATGATCATTTTAACTGGCCACTCAACTTGACATGTCCGTACTAAATCGTCCGTACCTTTTAATTTAGAGCTTCAGAATGACACGAATCCAATGCCCACGTTAAACTTGTTCAATTTTCTATATTGTAACAAAATTTGTAACAAAAGTAGACACGACAAAGCGTCCAAGTAATCCAATCTATCCAAAAATGTGTGATGTCATGCATTATGCTTCATTTATAAGCCTTTAATCAATGAGCACCAATGATCAGTTTAGAATAATCATATTAACTAGCCGATCAACTTGACATGTCTGCACTAAATCGTCTGTAAATTTTGATTTTAAGGACACAAATACAGTGCCCACGTTAAGCTAGATAAATTTTCTATATTTTGACAAAATTTGAGATGGAAGTAGAGACGACAATGCGTCCAAGTAATCGAATCTATTCCAAGCTTCGTGATGCCATGCATTCGGCTTCATTTATTAGCTTTTACTCAATGAACACCAATGATCAGTTTAGAATAATCATATTAACTGGCCGATCAACTTGACACATGTCCGCACTAAATCGTCTGTAACTTTTGATTTAGATCTCTGAATGACATGAATCAAGTGCATATGTTAAACTAGCTCAATTTTCTATAATTTGACAAAACTTGAGACAAAAATAGAGATGACAAAACGTCCATGTAATCCAGTGTATCCAAACTCCTTGACGACATGCATTATGCTTCATTTATAAGCCTTTTTTTAATGAGCACCAATGATCAGTTTAGAATGATCACTCTAACTGGTCAATCAATTTCACATGTCCGAACAAAATCGGTCGTAACTTTTGGTTTAGAGCTTAGAATGACACGAATCCAATGCCTACGATAAGCTAGTACAATTTTCTATATCGTGACAAAATTTGAGACAGAAATAGATACGACAAAGTGTCCAAGTAATCCAATCCATACCAAACTTTGTGATACAATGCATTATTTTCATTTATAAGCTTTTACTAAATGAGCAACAATGATCAGATTAGAAAGATCATTTTAACTGGCCCATCAATTTATCATGTCTAAACTAAATCGTCCTTAACTTTTGATTTATAGCTTAGAATGACACGAATCCAATGCCCACATTAAGCTAGTTCAATTTTCTATATTGTGACAAAATTTGAGACAAAACTAGATATGACATAGCGTCTAAGTAATCCAATCTATCCCAAACTGCGTGATGCCATGCCATATGCTTCATATATAAGCCTTTACTCAATGAGCCTAATAATCATTTTACAATGATCACTTTAACTGGCCGATCAACTTGACATGTCCAAACTAAATCATCTGTAACTTTTGATTTAAAGCTTAGAAGGACACGAATACAATGTCCACGTTAAGCTAGCTCAATTTTTTCTATTTTGAAAAAATCAGAGATCGAAATAGAGACGACAAACCGTCCAAGTAATCCAATCAATCAAACTACTTGATACCATGCATTACGCTTCATTTATAAGCCTTTACTTAATGAGCTCAATGATTAGTTTAGAATGATCACTTTAACTGGCCAATCAACTTGACATGTCCGCACTAAATCATCTGTAACTTTTGATTTAGAGCTCAGAATGACACGAATCCAATGCCCATGTTAAGCTAACTTAATTTTCTATCTTTGACAAAATTTGAGACAGAAATAGATACGAAAAAACATCCAAATAATCCAATCCATCCCAAACTGTGTGATGGTATGCATTATTTTTCATTTATAGGGTTTTACTATATTAGCACCACTGATCAGTTTATAAGTATTATTTTAACTGGCTGATCAACTTGTCATGTCTGCAGTAAATCGTCCATAGCTTTTGATTTATAGCTTAGAATGACACAAATCGAATTCTCACATTAAGCTAGTTCAATTTTCTATATTGTGTAAAAATTTGAGACCGAACTAGATACAACAAAGCGTCAAAGTAATCCAATTTCTCCCAAATTGTGTGATGCCATGCCATATCTTTCATTTATAAGTCTTTACTCAATGAGAACCAATGATCAGTTTAGAATGATCACTTTAACTTGCCGATCAACTTGACATGTCCGCACTAAATCGTCCGTAACTTTTGATTTAGAGCTCAGAAGGACACGAATACAATGTCCATGTTAAGCTAGCTCATTTTTCTATATTTTGAAAAAATGAGAGACCGAAACAGAGATGACAAAGCGTCCAAGTAATCCAATCAATCCAAACTACTTGATACCATGCATTATGCTTCATTTATAAGCCTTTACATAATGAGCACTAATTATCAGATTGGAATGATCACTTTAACTGGTCAATCAACTTGACATGTCTGCACTAAATCGTCCGTAACTTTTGATTTAGAGCTCAGAATGACACAAATCCAATGCCCACATTAAGCCACCTCAATTTTCTATATTATGAAAAACATTTGAGATAGAAATAGATACAACAAACCATCCAAGTAATCCAATCCATCCCGAACTTCGTGATGCCATGCATTATTTTTCTTTTATAACTTTTACTAAATGAGCACCAATGACCAGTTTAGAATAATCATTTTAACATGCCGATCAACTTGTCATTTCTGCACTAAATCGTCCATAACTTTTGATTTATAGCTTAGAATGACACGAATCCAACGCTCACATTAAGCTAGTTCAAATTTTTATATTGTGATAAAATTTGAGACAGAGCTAGATACGACATAGCATCCAAGTAATCCAATCTATCTCAAACTGCGTGATGCCATTCCATAGGCTTCATTGATAAGTTTTTACTCAATGAGCTCCAATGATCAGTTTAGAATGATCACTTTAACTGGCAGATCAACTTGACATGTCGCCCTAAATCATTTGTAACTTTTTATTTAGAGCTCAGAATGACACGAATCTTATGCCCAAGTTAAGCTAGCACAATTTTCTATGTTTTGACAAAATTTGAGACAGATTTAGAGACACAAAGCATCCAAGTAATCCAATCTATCCCAAACTGCGTGATGCCATGCTTTAGGCTTCATTTATAAGCCTTTACCTAATGAGCACCAATGATCAGTTTAGAATGATAACTTTAAGTGGCTGATTAACTTGACATGTCCGTACTAAATTGTGTGTAACTTTCTATTTAGAGCTTAGAAACACACAAATCCAATGCCCACGTTAAGCAAGCTCAATTTTCTATGTTGTAACAAAATTTGAGACATTAATAGATACGATAAAGCATCCAATTAATCCAATCTATCCAAAACTATGTGAAGTTATGTATTATGCTTCATTTAAAAGTCTTTACTCAATGAGCACCAATGATCAGTTTAGAATGATCAATTTAACTGGCCGATCAACTTGACATATCCGCACTAAATCGTCTCTAACTTTTGATTTAGAGCTCAGAATGACACGAATCCAACGCCCACGTTAATCTACCTCAATTTTCTATATTGTGACAAAATTTGAAACAGAAATAGAGATGTCAAAGCGTCCAAGTAATCTAATCTATCCAAACTGCTTGATGCCATGCAATATTGACATTGGAAATCAAATAAGACCAATCTTGACCTACAAGTCAAGTGTGAGCACAAAAATTCAGTTTGGATAACAAGGGAAAAGAAAAAGGAGGGAGTTATTATTAACCACATGGTTAAAATGGTTAAATAGCTGCCTTGGGAGAAGAATCAAGGTGACAAGTACATGCCCATGCTGCACACAGTATTGGTAACCACACCAAACAGTCATGCCTGATGCACATAGCCTTGGTAACCACACAAAACGTTAATGAGACAGTTTGCAGCTCTTTCCATCTCTTCTCATTGGTTGTTGACAAGCTCCTCCTCTATTCAAGCTCATCCACATTGTAAATCCTCTATAAAAGGGCTGTAAAGACTCAATGTGTGATAAAACTCTTAGGAGATTATTCTCCAGAAGTGATACAAGCCTCGATTCAAGGCTTATACGCTCGTGGGCTGTTTGGAGAAGTTTAGGTGAGAACCTCAACCTTAAACTTCTGGATAGGGGTTTTCTGTTTGGGAATGGATGGAAGGGTGAAGTGAACCACACGAGGGGTGATGAACCTCGTGATAAATCACAAACTTAGAGCTGGGAGGCCTGGTCTCAACTAGGTTCTAAGCGTACAAGTCTCTTGAGAGAATAACTTGTAGAAAAAAAATTTGATCTTTATTAATTATCAAAAAGGTTGCCGAACTACAATGCTGGAAGGAGCCTTATTAATATGCCCAACAGTTTGACCTTCTAGGGTCGACTCAAAAAAAGAAATGGAAAACTTACAAAAGTGCACAAATGGAAAACTTACAAAAGTGCATAACCGAAAGGGACTTATTCCTAAAATGTCTTTGACTCAAAAATGTAAATAATCTAAATCCTACCCTGCAAAACAGAAAGTGGCAAGTATATAATTTGAAAACTTACCTTTCTTACCTCTCGGCCAAGAAATGGAAGGTGGCCGACCTTGTGGCATGCACACGCCTTGCTCCTAGTCTTCGACTTGGAGTAGGGTTAGAAATCTTTGGGCCCTGACCTCTCTTGCCACTAAAGCCCAAGTCTCTGAAGTCCCTTTCATTGTTGAGAAGCCTTTGGACTCTTCTTTGCACACTTGACCCAATTTCCTTCGTCGATCATGCTCTAGGAGGTTGTCGACCCACAAGCTGAACTTGTGGAAGAGCGCCCTTATCTGCTCCTTGTCATTCCTCCTGGTGGCACCAGTGGTGTAGAGACTTCCTCTAGATGCATGTCTTGAAGCTGGTAGCTTATCTGGTCCGAGTCTCCTTGTGCAGATGTTGAAATGGTGGTGCAATCGGCTGGATCGGCTGTACCGGCTGGACTGTGCGAGGTACTGGCCGAAATGTCATCGGAACCGGCCAAGTTGATCTTGGAGCCGGCGGCGTCACTAATGGGGCCGGCGGTGTCATCCACGTCGCCGCCAGTTGGGCCGGAGGTTTGGGCCTCTCCGCCAGAAATGTTGGTCGGTCCGGCCCGGTTGGTCGAAGGCCCGGCGGTACCGCTTGGGCCGGCAGACGCGCCAAATGGCCGGGCTGTCTCGGGCAAGCTCCCTGGTCGGCCAGTCTGCTCTCCTGGCCGGCCGTAAGACCTTATGTCCCCATCAAGAAGTCTAAGACATTTCTCATCTTCTCATGCTTTTCTTTGACAATTCTTCACATTTCTCCTCTCTAATCTCAATATTCTTTCATGGTATCAGAGAATAAGATCATTCTCTTATCTTTTCTACTAAAATCTCTCAGTTTATAATCTAAAATTTTGTCAAAAATCTCTCAGCCTTTAAACTAAAAACTCACGGTTTAATTCAACCATAAAAGCTGCTTCCTTTGAGCTCTTCAAAGCCTAACAATGGAGGATACAGTTCAAATCAGTTCCAGCCTGAACCCTATGGTGATAGCAGTAGTTCTCAAAGGCTTGAACTACATATTATGGTCAAGAACCATCAAGACAGCCATTTGTGGGAAAGGACTTTGGAATTACATCTTGGAGGATAATACTCCATCTATAGACGATCCAAAAGAGAAGAAGGATGAGGCAACAAGAAAAGAAGAAGATAGGTGGTTCCAAAAAGATCAATCAGTCCTTGGATTCCTCCAAAATTCATTGGACCCATCCATTCTTGAAGCTTATTCACATTGTGAAACTGCCAAGTCTCTTCGGGAGACTCTCAAGAGTGTATTTGGGGAGGTTTCAAACCTCAGCCATGTGTATGAAGTTAAGAAGGCTCTCAATTATCTACACCAAGAGGATATGGAGTTCACAAAGTTCATAGGCAAGTTCCTAGGCAAGTTCCAATCAACATGGTCCAAGCTTGACATGTTGAGACCAAGTTCTATGGATCCAAAGGTGCTTAATGAAAGGAAGTAACAAGACAAGATATTTGGGCTCCTTCTCAGCCTAAATACAGCCTTTAAGGATGTGATTAAGTCCATCCTAGGAGAGCCAAAACTCCCTGATTTCGAAGAGGTGTGCTCACGGATTCAAAAGGAGCAAGGCAACATTGGGTTGTTTGGTGGAAAAGGAGAACTAGTCATGGCCAACAAGAGCGTGTTTTATCAAGAGGATAGGAAGAGTGTGATGTGTGAACATTGTAAGAGGAATGGCCACATCAAGGACAAGTGCTGGATACTTCATCCTCATCTCAAGCCAAACCGGTTTAAGGATTCAAAGGCTAACATCTCTCAAAAGGTTGTGACTGAACATGTTAAGAAGAGTGACTTGGAGGATCTCATCAAGGCCTATGCCTCAAAACTCTCCGGTATCACACTCTACTCCCATAAATTTCTTGATAAACCGGATCATAAGTTTGTAGTGGATTCGGGTGCTTCTCACCATATAATTAGTAATGCTAGGTTGTTAAAGAACATTAAACAATGTCTAGGACAAGTAACTATAGCTGATGGTAAGGGTATTCCAATTGAAGGAACCGGAAAATTAAGACTATTTCACAAAGAAAGTAATGCTTTCTTTGTACCTAAGTTTAAGTCTAATCTAGTTTCGGTCAAAAGGGCTACTAAAGACCTGAATTGCAATGTTACTTTTGGGCCTAACAATGTTTACTTTTGGGATATTAAGAGTGGTAAGATACTTGGAGGTGGTACTCAAGATGAGCTCTATGTTCTTGAAGACACTCCTCCAAGCAATTTGGATTCCTTAGCTTTCAAATCCGGTGTGTTTGCTAATAAAGATGTCTTATCACATGCTAGATTAGGACATCCTCATGCTCGTGCTTTAAGCTTGATAATTACTCAGTTTAGAGGCTTGTATCCTTGGCAAACATTGTAGTGTTGTTTTCCCTAAATCATCTACAATTTATGAGCATTGCTTTGATTTAGTACATTCCAATGTTTGGACCTCACCTTGCATGTCTAGAGATAGGAATAAATACTTTGTTACCTTTATAGATGAGAAATTGAAATATACATGGGTTGCATTACTTCCATCTAAAGATAGGGTTTATGAGGCATTTATAAACTTTCATAATTATGTTACTAATCAATTCAATGCCAAGATCAAAGTGTTAAGATCAGATAATGGAGGGGAATACACAAGTCAAAGATTCAAAGCTCACTTAAACAAACATGCAATACTACATCAAACTAGCTGCCCACACATACCACAACAAAATGGAGTTGCTGAAAGGAAGAACCGATACTTAATGGAAGTAGCAAGATCCATGATATTTCATACCAATGTTCCTAAAAGTTTTTGGGGAGATGCAGTCTTGGTTGCTTGCTACCTCATCAATCGGATTCCAACCAAAGTCTTGCAAGACATATCCCCATTTGAGGTACTCAATAAAACTAAACCATCCATTGATCATTTACGTGTATTTGGGTTTGTGTGCTTTGTGTATGTTCCAGGTGATCTAAGAAACAAGTTGGAGGCAAAGAGCATCAAGTGTATGTTCCTTGGAATTCGACAACACAAAAGGGTTATAAGTCCTATGATCCGAGAAACAACAGGACATATGTGTCTAGAGATGTCAAGTTCATAGAAGAACGAAGCTATTATGATTAGAAAAGATTGGGAAGCATTGAAGGATATCTCAAGGTCACCTTTTGATTTGGCTACGAGTTTGAGGTTTCTCTTGAATCATTTGGGAAATGATGTGCCAAAGGATTCAAGACACGAAGAAGAAAGAACCCCAAGTAGTTCACAAGATACCCAAGAGAATGAAAAAGGGGTGGTAACTCAAGAACCAACTCAAATCCAAGAAGAAGCTACGGCCCAAAACCAAGAACAAGACGACTTGGAAATGGGTATAGAGGAACCTATTCACCAAATGGAAGAGGAAACGGCTGTAGAGGAGGCTGCACCACCTGTTCAGCAACTAATAAAGAGTACTAGACTTAGGAAAGACCCATACAATCGGGTAAACACTAGGGTCTTCTACGACAACCATGTCGTGGCCCATCCCATACAAGCTGTTTGTTCCCTTCACCTCTTGCCATCTAGTCATCAAGCATTCCTTGGAAAGATTGAACAAAGTCAGATTCCAAGGATTTATGAAGAAGCTAAGAGCAAGAAAGAATGGTTAGATGCAGTAAGAGATGAGAAGGGAGCTATGGAAAGGAATCATACATGGGATATACAAGAACTTCCCAAAGGCAAGAAGGCTGTGAGTTCCAAGTGGGTGTTCACCATCAAGTATAAGAGCAATGGGGAGATAGAAAGGTACAAGACACATCTAGTTGCAAGAGGTTTCACTCAGACATATGGAGAGGACTATACTGATACCTTTGCACCGGTGGCTAAGCTACACACTTTAATGGTTGTTCTTTCACTAGCTACGAATCTGACTTGGGACTTATGGCAAATGGATGTCAAGAACGCATTCCTACAAGGAGAACTTGAAGAGGAAGTGTATATGACTCCACCACCAGGCCTTGAAGATCTTTGCAAAGAGGGACAGGTTCTAAGACTTAGGAAGGCAATATATGGGTTGAAGCAGTCACCAAGGGCGTGGTATCACAAATTAAGCTCCACACTTACTGATAATGGGTTTAGGAAATCCCATTCAGATCATACTTTGTTCACTCGTCAAAACGCCAAAGGAATTGTGGTGGTCTTGGTTTATGTGGATCATCTTATCATCACAGGAGATGATAAGGAAGGAATTCAGTCCACAAAGACCTTCTTAAACAAATCATTTGACATCAAGGATCTTGGAGAGTTGAAGAACTTCTTGGGTATTGAAGTGTGTCGGTCTCAGGAAGGGCTCTTTCTATCCCAAAGAAAGTATGCTCTTGATCTGTTGACAGACACGCGAAAGCTTGGTGCTAAACCGGCCAAAACTCCTCTTGAAGATGGCTACAAGGTCAACGGAAAGGGTGAGAAAGCTGATGAGCTATTTAAGGATGTTTCTCACTATAGGAGACTAGTCGGGAAGTTGATCTACCTCACCCTCACACGACCAGACTTGTGTTTTGCTGTGAATCAAGTGAGTCAACATATGCAAAAACCTACTGTATATCATTGGAGCAAGGTAGAAAGGATCCTTAGATACATCAAAGGATCTCCTGGTCAAGGCATATGGATGGGAAAGAATGGGAACAATGAGATTGTCGAATATTGTGATGCGGATTGGGCTGGTGATAGGGTCGATAGGGAATCAACCACTGGGTATTGCCCCTTCATTGGTGGGAACTTAGTCACTTAGAAGACTAAGAAGCAGAAGGTGGTATCATGTTCTAGTGCTGAAGCAGAATATAGGGGTTTGAAGAAGCTGACAAATGAAGTAACTTGGCTCAAAGCGCTCTTGAAAGATTTCGGTATGGAACAACCAGGGCCAATTACTTTCCATTGTGATAATCAGGCAGCCATTCACATTGCTTCAAACTCAGTGTTTCACGAGAAGACCAAGCACATAGAGATCGATTGCCATAAGGTTAGGGTAAAAGTTCAAGATGGAACCATTCTGCCATGTTATACAAGTAGTGAAGACCAACTAACCGACATCTTCACAAAGGCAGCAAGTCTCAAAGTTTGCAATAACATCTTTAGCAAACTTGGGCTTGCTGATTTATCACATCCATGATCAAAGGTCCCTTAATCCAAGAGCAACACAATCTTTTTCCCCTATTAAGGTTTTGTCCCAAGTGGTTTTCCTTAATAAGGTTTTCAATGAGGTGTTGCCTTGGGTTCCCAAGCTTAAGACTTTAGGGTGATTCCAAGTCTTTAGATTGATGGGGAGTATTGACATAGGAAATCAAATAAGACCAATCTTGACCTACAAGTCAAGTGTTAGCACAAAAATTCAGTTTGAATAACAAGGGAAATGTAAAAGGAGGGAGTTATTCTTAACCAAATGGTTAAAATGGTTAAATAGCTGCCTTGGGAGAAGAATCAAGGTGACAAGGACATGTCTATGCTGCACACAGTATTGGTAACCACACCAAACAGATATGCCTGCTGCACATACCCTTGGTAACCACACCAAACGTTCATGAGACAGTTTGGAGCTCTTCCCCTCTCTTCTCATTGGTTGTTGACAAGCTCCTCCTCTATTCAAACTCATCCACAAGTTTGAATTTGTTTGTGTTTTGTGTTCACATTGTAAATTCTCTATAAAAGGGCTGTAAACACTGAATGTATGAAAAAACTCTTAGGAGATTATTCTCCAGAAGTCTAAGAGATTTCTAATCTTCTCATGCCTTTCTTTGACAATTCTTCACATTTCTCCTCTCTAATCTCAATATTCTTTCATGCAATATGCTTCATTTATAAGCCTTAGCTTAATCAGCACCAGTGATCAGTTTAAATTATCACTTTAACAGGCCACTAAACTTGACATGTCTGCACTAAATCATCTGTAACTTTTCATTTAGAGCTCAGAATGACACGAATCCAATGCCTACGTTAAGCTAGCAAAACTTTTGATATTGTAAGAAAATATGGGACAAAAATAGACTCGACAAAGAATCTAAGTAATACAATCTATCCAAAACTGTGTAATATCATGCATTATGCTTCATTTATAAGCCTTTACTCAATGAGCACCAATGATCAGTTTAAAATAATCATATTAACTGGCCGATCAACTTGACATGTATGCATTAAATCGTCAGTAACTTTTGATTTTGAGCTCCGAATGACACAAATACAATGCCCCCGTTAAGCTAGATAAATTTTCTATATTTTGACAAATTTTGATACGGAAGTGGAGATGACAAAGCGTCCAAGTAATCGAACTTATCCCAAACTGCGTGATGCCATGCATTGTGCTTCATTTATAAACTTTTACTCAATGAGCACCAATGATCAGTTTAGAATGATCACTTTAACAGGCCAATTAACTTGATATGTCCGCTCTAAATTGTCCGTTAATTTTGATTTAGGGCTCAGAATAAGACGAATCCAATGCCCACGTTAAGCTAGCTCAATTTTCGATATTGTAACAAAATTTAAGAAAAAAAATAGACACGAAGAAGGGTACAAGTAATCCAATCTATCCAAAACTATGTGATGCCATGCATTATGTTTCATTTATAAGCCTTTACTCAATGAGCACCAATGATCTGTTTAGAATAATCATATTAACTAGCCGATCAACTTGACATGTCCTCACTAAATTGTCCGTAACTTTTTATTCAGAGCTCAGAATAAATTTTCTATATTTTGACAATATTTGAGATATTGTCAATACAATGCCCACGTTAAACAAGATAAATTTTCTGTATTTTGACAATATTTGAGACGGAAGTAGAGACGACAAAGCGTCCAAGTAATCGAATCTATTCCAAACTCATGATGCCATGCATTGTGCTTCATTTATAAACTTTTACTCAGTGAGCAGCAATGATCAATTTAGAATAATCATATTAACTGGCCGATTAACTTGACACATGTCCGCAGTAAATCATCTGTAACTTTTGATTTAGAGCTCCGAATGACACGAATCCAGTGCATACCTTAAGCTTGATCAATTTTCTATATTTTGACAATCTTTGAGATAGAAATAGAGGTGACAAAGCATCCATGTAATCCAATGTATCCAAACTCCTTGATGCCATGCATTATGCTTCATTTATAAGCCTTTTCTTAATGAGCACCAATGATCAATTTCGAATGATCACTTTAACTGGCCAATCAATTTGACATGTCCGCACTAAATACGGTTGTAACTTTTGATTTAGAGCTCAGAATGAGACGAATCCAATGCCTACAATAAGCTAGCACAATTTTCTATACTATGACAAAATTTGAGGCAGAAATAGATACGACAACGTGTCCAAGTAGTCCAATCCATCCCAAATTGTGTGATGCAATGCATTATTTTTCATTTATAAGCTTTTAGTAAATGAGCACCAATGATCAGTTTAGAATGATCATTTTAACTGCCCTATCAATTTGTCATGTCTGCACTAAATCGTCCATAAATTTTGATTTATAGCTTAGAATGACACAAATCCAATGCCCACATTAAGTTAGTTCAATTTTCTATATTGTGACAAAATTTGAGACAAAACTAGATATAACAAAGCGTACAAATAATCCAATCTATCCCAAACTGCGTGATGTCATGCCTTATGCTTCATTTATAAGCCTTTACACATGAGCACCAATGATCAGTTTAGAATGATCACTTTAACTGGCCGATCAACTTGACATGTCCGGACTAAATCGTCCGTAACTTTTGATTTAGAGCTCAGAAGGACAAGAATACAATTTCCACGTTAAGCTAGCTCAATTTTCTATATTTTGAAAAAATTAGAGACCAAAATAGAGACGACAAAGCGACCAAGTAATCCAATCTATCAAAACTACTTGTTACCATGCATTATGCTTCATTTATAAGCCTTTACTTAATGAACACCAATTATCCGTTTAGAATGATCACTTTAACTGGCCAATCAACTTGAAATGTCCGAACTAAATAGTCCGTAACTTTTGATTTAGAGCTCCGAATGACACGAATTTAATGCCAACGTTAAGCTAGTTCAATTTTCTATATTCTGACAAAATTTGAGACAGAAATAGATACGAAAAAGAGTACAAGTAATCCAATATATCCCAAACTGCGTGATGCCATGCCTTATGCTTTATTTATAAGCCTTTACACAATGAGCACCAATGATCAGTTTAGAATGATCACTTTAACTGGCCGATCAACTTGTCATATATGTACTAAGTCATCCATAACTTTTGATTTATAGCTTAGAATGACGCGAATCCAATGCCCACATTAAGCTAGTTCAATTTTCTATATTGTGACAAAATTTGAGATAGAACTAGATACCACATAACGTCCAAGTAATCCAATCTATGTCAAACTGCGTGATGTCATGCCTTAGGTTTCATTTATAAGGTTTTACTCAATGAGCACTAATGATCAGTTTAGAATGATCACTTTAACTGGCAGATCAACTTGACACGTCGTAGTAAATCTTTCATAACTTTTGATTTAGAGCTCAGAATAACAGGAATCCAATGCCCATGTTAAGCTACCACAACTTTCAATATTTTGACAAAATTTGATATAGATTTAGAGACACAAAGCATCCAAGTATTCCAATCTATCCCAAACTGCGTGATGCCATGTTTTAGACTTCATTTATAAGTCTTTACCTAATGAGCACCAATGATCAGTTTAGAGTGATAACTTTAAGTGGCCGATTAACTTGACATGTCCGCACTAAATTGTGTGTAACTTTCAATTTAGAGCTCAGAAACACACGAATGCAATGCCCACGTTAACAAGCTCAATTTCTATGTTGTAACAAAATTTGAGATATAAATAAATATGATAAAGCGTTCAATTAATCCAATCTTTTCAAAACTATGTGATATTATGTATTATGCTTCATTTATAAGTCTTTTCTCAGTGAGCACCAATGGTCAATTTAGAATGATCACTTTAACTGTCCGATCAACTTCACATGTTCGCACTAAATCGTCTGTAACTTTTGATTTAGAGCTCAGAATGACACGAATCCAATGCCCACGTTAAGTTACCTCAAGTTTCTATATTGTGACAAATTTTGAAACAGAAATAGAGACGACAAATCGTCCTAGTAATCCACTCTATCCAAACTTCTTGATTCCATGCAATATGCTTCATTTATAAGCCTTAGCTTATTCAACACCAATGATCAGTTTAAATTATCACTTTAACTGGCCACTAAATTTGACAAAATTTAGGACCGAAATGGATATGACAAAACATCCAAGTAATCCAATCCATCCCAAACTGTGTGACGCCATGCATTATATATCGTTTATAAGCTTCTAGTAAATAAGCACCAATGATCAGTTTATAATGATAATTTTAACTGGCGATCAACTTGTCATTTCTGCACTAAATCGTCCTTCACTTTTGATTTATAGCTTAGAATGACACGAATCCTATGCCCACATTAAGCTAGTTCAATTTTCTATATTGTGACAAAATTTGTGACCGAACTTGATAAAACAAAGCGTCCAAGTAATTCAATCTATCTCAAACTGCATGATGCCATGCCTTAGGCTTCATTTATAAGCCTTCACTCAATGAGAACCAATTATCAGTTTAGAATGATGACTTTAACTGGTCGATCAACTTGACATGTCCGCACTAAATCGTCCGTAACTTTGATTTAGAGCTCAGAATGGCACGAATACAATGTCCACGTTAATCTAGCACAATTTTCTATATTTTGACAAAATTTGAGACAGATTTTGAGACACAAAGCATCCAAGTAATCTAATCTATCCCAAACTGCGTGATGCCATGCTTTATGATTCATTTATAAACTTTTACTCAATGAGAACCAATGATAACTTTAGAATGATCATTTTAATTGGCCAATTAACTTGACATGTCCTCTCTAAATCGTCCATTAATTTTGATTTAGTGCTCAGAATGAGACGAATCCAATGCCCATGTTAAGGTAGCTCAATTTTTATATTGTAACAAATTTTGAGAAAAAAAATAAACACGACAAAGCGTCCAAGTAATCCAATCCATCCAAAACTATGTGATGCCATGCATTATGCTGCATTTATAAGCCTTTACTCAATGAGCACGAATAATCAGTTTAGAATAATCATATTAACTGCCCGATCAACCTGACATGTCCACATTAAATTGTCCGTAACTTTTGATTATGAGCTCAGAATGACACGAATACAGTGCCCACATTAAGCTAGATAAATTTTCAATATTTTGACAAAATTTGAGATGAAAGTGGAGACGACAAAGCGTCGAAGTAATCGAATATATCCTAAACTACGTGATGCCATGCATTGTACTTCATTTATAAGCTTTTACTCAATGTGCACCAATTATCAGTTTAGAATAATTCTATTAACTGGCCGATCAACTTGACACATGGTCGCACTAAATCGTCTGTAACTTTTGATTTAGAGCTCCAAATTACACGAATCCAGTGCATACGTTAGCTAGCTCAATTTTCTATATTTTGACAAAATTTGAGGCAAAAATAGAGACGAATAAGTGCCCATGTAATCCAATGTATCCAAATTCCTTGATGCCATGCATTATGCTTCATTTATAAGCATTTTTGTAATGAGCACCAATGATCAGTTTAGAATGATCACTTTAACTGGTCAATCAATTTCACATATCCGCACTAAATCAGTCGTAACTTTTGATTTAGTTCTCCGAATGACACGAATCCAATGCCTACGATAAGCTAGCGCAATTTTCTATATTGTGACAAAATTTGAGACAGAAATAGATACGACAAAGCGTCCAAGTAATCGAATCCATGCCAAACTGCATGATGCAATGCATTATTTTTCATTTATAAGCTTTTACGAAATGAGCACCAATGATAAGTTTAGAATGATCATTTTAACTGGCCCATCAATTTGTCATGTTTGCACTAAATCATCCCTTACTTTTGATTTATAGTTTGGAATAACACGAATCCAATGCGCACATTAAGCTAGTTCAATTTTCTATACTGTGATAAAATTTGAGACAAAACTAGATAAGACAAAGCGTACAAGTAACAAATCTATCCAAACTACGTGATGCCAATGCTTATACTTCATTTATAAGCCTTTACTTAATGAGCACCAATGATCAGTTTAGAATCATCACTTTAACTAGCCAATCTACTTGACATGTCTGCATTAAATTGTCCGTCACTTTTGCTTTAGAGCTCAGAAGGACACGAATACAATATCCACGTTTAGCTAGCTCAATTTTCTATATTTTCAAAACATTAGAGACCGAAATAGAGACGACAAAGCGTAAAGTAATCTAATCTATCCAAACTACTTGATACCATGCATTATGCTTCATTTATAAGCCTTTATTTAACGAGCATCAATGATCAGTTTAGAATGATCACTTGAACTGGCCAATCAACTTGGCATGTCCGCACTAAATCGTCCGTATCTTTTTATATAGAACTCAGAATGACATAAATCCAATGCCCACGTTAAACTAGCTCAATTTTCTATATTATGACAAAATTTGAAATAGAAATAGATACGACAAAACATCCAAGTAATCCAATCCATCCCAAACTGTGTGATACCATGCATTATTTTTCATTTATAAGCTTTTACTAAATATGCACCAATGATAAGTTTATAATGATCATTTTAACTGGTCGATCAACTTGTCATGTCTACATTAAATCGTCCATAACTTTTGATTTATAGCTTAGAATTACACGAATCTAATGCCCACATTAAGCTAGTTCAATTTTCTATATTGTGGAAAAATTTGTGACCGAACTAGATACAACAAATCGTCCAACTAATCCAATCTATCTCAAACTGTGTGATGCCATGCCTTAGGCTTCATTTATAAGCCTTTACTAAATGAGAACTAATTATCGTTTTAGAATGATCACTTTAACCGGCCGATCAACTTGACATGTCCGTACTAAATCGTTTGTAACTTTGAATTTCGTCCGAATGACACAAATACAATGTCCACGTTAATCTAGCACAATTTTAATATATTTTGACAAAATTTGAGACAGATTTAGTGACACAAAGCATCCAAGTAATCCAATCTATCCCAAACTATGTGATGCCATGCAATATGCTTCATTTATAAGCTTTTACTCAATGAGCACCGATCAGTTTAGAAAAATCATATTAACTGGCCGATAAACTTGACATGTCCGCACTAAATCATCCGTAACTTTTGATTATGAGCTCAGAATGACACGAATACCGTGCCTACGTTAAGCTAGATAAATTTTCTATCTTTTGACAAAATTTGAGACAGAAGTAGAGACGACAAAGCGTCCAAGTAATCGAATATATCCCAAACTACATGATGTCATGCATTGTGCTTCATTTATAAGCTTTTACTCAATGAGTACCAATGATCAGTTTAGAATAATCGTACTACCTGGCTGATCGACACATGTCCGCACTAAATCATCTGTAACTTTTGATTTAAAGCTCTGAATGACACGAATCCAGTGCATACGTTAAGCTAGCTCAATTTTCTATATTTTGACAGAATTTGAGATAGATATAGAGATCAGAAAGCGTCCATGTAATCCAATGTATCCAGTGAAGTCTTTTCTTAATAGCACCAATGATCAGTTTAGAATGATCACTTTCTATATTGTGACAAAATTTGAGACCAAATAGATATGACAAAGCGTCCAAGTAGTCCAATCCATGCCAAATTGCGTGATGAATGCATTATATTTCATTTATAAGCTTTTATTAAATGAGCACCAATGAATAGTTTAAAATGATCATTTTAACTGGCCCATCAACTTCTCATTTCTACACTAAATCGTGCATAACTTTTGAGTTATAGCTTAGAATGACAAGAATACAATGCCCACAGTAAGCTAGTTCAATTTTCTCAATTTTTAAAAAATTTGAGGCAAAAGTAAATACGACAAAGCATCCAAGTAATCACTTCTATCCCAAACTGCGTGATGCCATACCTTATGCTTCATTTATAAGCCTTTACTCAATGAGCACCAATGATCAATTTAGAATGATCACTTTAATTGGCCGATCAACTTGACATGTCCGCGCTAAATCGTCCGTAACATTTGATTTAGAGCTCAGAATTACACGAATCCAATGACCACGTTAAGCTAGCTCAATTTTCTATATTGTGACAAAATTTGAGACAGAAATAGATACGACAACGCGTCCAAGTAATCCAATCCATCCCAAACTACGTGATGCAATGCATTATTTTTCATTTATAAGCTTTTACTAAATGAGCACCAATGATCAGTTTAGAATGATCATTTTAACTGGCCCATCAACTTCTCATGTCTGCACTAAATCGTCGATAACTTTTGAGTTATAGCTTAGAATGACACGAATACAGTGTTCACACTAAGCTAGTTCAATTTTCTATATTGTGACAAAATTTCAGACAAAACTAGATACGACAAAGCGTCCAAGTAATCCAATCTATGCCAAACTACGTGATGCCATGCCTTCTTCTTCATTTATATGCCTTTACTCAATGAGCACCAATGATCAGTTTAGAATGATGACTTTAACTAGCCGATCAACTTGACATGTCCGCATTAAGTCGTCCATAACTTTTGATTTAGAGCTGTGAAATATACGAATCCAATACCCACGTTAAGCTAGCTCAATTTTCTATATTTTGAAAAAATTTGAGACAGAAATAGAGATGACAAAGCGTCCAAGTAATCCAATCTATCCAAACTCCTTGATGCCATGCATTATGCTTCATTTATTAACCTTTTCTTAACGAGCACCAATGATCAGTTTAGAATGATCACTTTAACTTTCCAATCAACTTGACATGTCCGCACTAAATCGTCCATAACTTTTGATTTAGAGCTAATGATGACATGAATCCAGTGCCCATGTTAAGCTAGCTGAATTTTTGATATTGTAACAAAATTTAATACAAAAATAGACACGACAAAGCGTCCAAGTAATCCAATCTATCCCAAACTATGTGATGCCATGCATTATGCTTCATTTATAAGCCTTTACTTAGTGAGCACCAATGATCAGTTTAGAATAATCATATTAACAGGCCGATCAACTTGAAATGACCGCACTAAATCATCCATAACTTTTGATTTCGGGCTCATAATGACACGAATACAGTGTTCACGTTAAGCTAAATAAATTTTTTATATTTTTACAAAATTTGAGATGGAAGTAGAGACGACAAAGCGTCCAAGTAATCGAATCAATCCCAAACAGCGTGATGCCATTCATTGTGCTTCATTTATAAGCTTTTACTCAATGAGCACCAATGATCAGTTAGAATAATCATATTAACTGACACATGTCCACACTAAATCGTTTGTAACTTTTGATTTAGACCTCATAATGACAAGAATCCAATGCATACATTAAGCTAGCTCAATTTTCTATATTTTAACAAAATTGGAGACAGAAATTTAGAGGACAAAGCGTCCATGTAATCCAATCTATCCAAACTCCTTGATGTCATACATTATGCTTCATTTATAAGCCTTTTCTTAGTGAGCACCAATGATCACTTTAGAATGATTAATTTAACTGGCCAATCAACTTGACATGTCCGCACTAAATTTTCTGTAACTTTTGATTTAGAGCTCAGAATGATACGAATCCAATGCCCACGTAATGCTAGTGCAATTTTCTATATTGTGACAAAAATTGAGGCAAAAAAATAGATACGACAAAGCGTCCAAGTAATCCAGTCCATCCCAAACAGCGTGATGCAATGCATTATTTTTCATTTATAAGCTTTTACTAAATGAGCACCAATGATCAGTTTAGAATGATCATTTTAACAGGCCGATCAAGTTGTCATTTCTGCATTAAATCGTCCATAACATTTGATTTATAGCTTAGAATGACACGAATCCAATGCACACATTAAGCTAGTTCTATTTTCTATATTGTGACAAAATTTGAGACAAAACTAGATATGACATCTAAGTAATCCAATCAATCGCAAATTGCATGATGTCATGTCTTATGTTTCATTTATAGGCCTTTACTCAATGAGCACAAATGATCAGTTTCGAATTATCACTTTAACTAGCTGATTAACTTGACACATCCTCACTACATCATCCCTAACTTTTGATTTAGAGCTCAGAATGATACGAAACAAATGCCCACGTTAAGGTAGCTCAATTTTCTATATATTGACAAAATTCGAAACTGAAAAAGTCATGACACAGCGTCCAAGTATTCTAATCTATCCAAAACCCTTGATGCCATGCATTGTGCTTCATTTATAAGCCTTTAATGAATGAGCACCAATGATCAGTTTAGAATGATCACTTTAACTGGCCAATCAACTTGACATGTCCGCACTAAATCGTCCTTAACTTTTGATTTACAGCTCAAAAATACTCGAATCCAATGCCCTCGTTAAGGTAGCTCAATTTTCTATATTGTGACAAAATTTGAGACAAATAATAGATACGACAATGCTTCGAAGTAATTCAATCCATCCCAAACTGCGTGATGCAATGCATTATTTTTCATTTAAAAGCTTTTACTAAATGAGCACCAATCATCAGTTTAGAATTATCATTTTTATTGGCCCATCAACTTGACATGTCTGCACTAAGTCGTACATAACTTTTGATTTATAGTTTAGAATGATCACTTTAACTGGCCGGTCAACTTAACATGTACTCACTAAATTGGCCAATGTCCACATTAATCTAGCTCAATTTTCTCTATTTTGAAAAAATTGGAGACAAAAATAGAGACGACAAAGTGTCCAAGTAATCCAATCTACCCAAACTCATTGATGCCATGCATTATGCTTCATTTATAAGCCTTTACTTAATGAGCACCGATGATTAGTTTAGAATGATCACTTGAACTGGGCAATCAACTGGACATGTCCGCACTAAATCGTTTGTAACTTTTGATTTAGAGCTCAGAATGACATGAATACAATGCCCACGTTAAGGTAGCTCAATTTTCTATATTGTGACAAAATTTGACGTAGAAATAGATACAACAAAGTGTCCAAGTAATTCAATCCATCCCAAATTGCATGATGCCATGCATTATTTTTCATTTATAAGCTTTTACTAACTAAGCACCAATGATCAGTTTTGAATGATCACTTTGACTGGCCGATCAACTTTACATGTCCACACAAAATCGTCCGTAACATTTGATTTAGAGCTTCGGATGACACGAATCCAATGGCCACGTTAACCTAGCTAAATTCTCTATTTTTCGACAAAATTTGAGAAAGAAATAGAGATGACAAAGCGTCCAAGTAATCCAAACCATCCCAAACTATTTGATGCCATGCATTATTTTTCATTTATAAGCATTTACTAAATGAGCACCAATAATCATTTTAGAATGATCATTTTACGTGCCCGATCATTTTGACATTTTTGCAATAAATTGTGTGTAACTTTTGATTTAGGGCTCAGAAACACAAGAATCCAGTGACCACGTTAAGCTAACTCAATTTTCTATATTGTAACAAAATGTTAGAAAGAAATAGATGCAACAAAGCGTCCAATTAATCCAATCTATCCAAAACTTTGTGATGGCATGCATTATGCTTCATTTATAAGCATTTACTTAATGAGCACCAATGATCAGTTTAGAGTGATCACTTTAACTGGCCAATCAAGTGGACATGACCGCACTAAATCTTCTGTAACTTTTGATTTAGAGCTTAGAATGACACGAATCCAATGCCCATGTTAAGCTAGCTCAAGTTTCTAAATTTTGAAAAACTTTGAGACAAAAATAGATACAACGAATCGTCCAAATAATCCAATCCATCCCAAACTACGTGAAGTCATGCATTATTTTTAATTTATAAGCTTTTACTCAATGAGCACTAATGATCAGTTTAGAATGATCATTTTAACATGCCAATGACTTTGTCATGTCTCCACTAAATCGTCTATAAATTTTTATTTATAGCTCAAAATGACACGAATACAATGCCCACATTAAGCTATTTCAATTTTCTATATTGTGACAAAATTTGAGATAGAAGTTGATACGAAAAATGCGTCCAATTAATCCAATACATTCTAAACTGTGTGGTGCCATGCATTATGCTTCATTTATAAGCCTTTACTGAATGAGCACCAATGATCAGCTTAGAATGATCACTTTAACAAGCCGATCAACTTGACATGTCCGCACTAAATCTACCGCAACTTTTGATTTAAAGCTTAGAATGACACGAATCCAATTCCCACGTTAAGATAGCTCAATTTTCTATATTTTGACAAAATATGAGATAGAAATAGAGACAACAAAGGTTCCAAGTAATCCAATCTATCCAAACTGCTTGATGCCATGCATTACGCTTCATTTATAAGCCTTAGCTTAATCAGCACCAATGACCAGTTTAGAATCATCATATTAACTGGCCGATAACCTTCACATGACCAAACTAAATCTTCTATAACTTTTGATTTTGAACTCAGAATGACACGAATCCAATGCCCATGTTAAGCTATCTCAATTTTCAATATTGTAACAAAATTTGAGACAGAAATAGATACAACAAAGCGTTCAAGTAATCCAATCTATCCAAAACTGTGTGAAGCCATGCATTATGCTTCATTTATAAGCCTTTACTTAATGGGCATCAATGATCAGTTTAGAATGATCACTTTAACTGGTGGATAAACTTGACATGTCTGCACTAAAGCATCCGTAACTTTTGATTTAGAGCTTCGAATGACACGAATCCAATGCCCACATTAAACTAGCTCAATTTTTTATATTATTCAAAATTTGAGACAGAAATAGAGACAACAAAGCATCCATGTAATCCAATCTATCCAAACTCCTTGATGTCATGCATTATGCTTCATTTATAAGCCTTTACTTAATGACCAGCAATGATCAGTTTAGAATGATCACTTAAACTGTACGATCAACTTGACATGTCCGCACTCCATCGTTCGTAACTTTTGATTTTGAGCTCAGAAGCACAAGAATCCAATGCCCACATTAAGCTAGCTCAAGTTTCTATATTGTCACAAAATTTGAGATAGAAATAGATACGAAAAAGCGTTCAAGTAATCCAATCCATCCCAAACTGCATGATGCAACGCATTATTTTTCATTTATATGCTTTTACTAAATGAGCACCAATGATCAGTTTATAATGATCATTTTAACTGGCCGATCAACTTGTCATGTCTGCCCTAAATCCTCTATTGCTTTTGATTTATAGCTTAGAATGACACGAATCCAATGCCCACATTAAGCTAGTTGAATTTTCTATATTATGAAGAAATTTTAGACAGAATTAGATACGACAAAGCATCCAAGTAATCCAATCTATCCCAAATTGCGTGATGTCATGTCTTATGCTTCATTTATGAGCCTTTACTCAATGAGCACCAATGATCAGTTTAGAATGATAATTTTAACTGGTCGATCAACTCGACATTTCCATAATAAATCGTTCGTAACTTTTGATTTAGAGCTTCGAATGACACGAATCCAATGCCCACATAAACCAAGCTCAATTTTCTATATTTTGACAAAATTGGAGACAAAAATAGATACTGCAAAGCGTCCAAGTAATCCAATCCATCCCAGACTGCGGGATTCCATGCAATATTTTTCATTATTAACCTTTTATTCAATTAGAATGATCATTTTAACTGGCAGATCAACTTGTCATATCTCCACTAAATCGTGCATAACTTTTGATTTATATGTCCGAATGACATGAATCCAGTGCCCACATTAAGCTAGTTCAACTTTCTATATTGTGACAAAATTTGAGGGAGAACTACAAATGAGAAAGCGTCCAAGAAATCAAATCTATCCCAAACTGCGTGATGTCATGCATTGTGCTTCATTTATAAACTTTTACTCAATGAGCACCAATGATCAGTTGATAATGATCACTTTAACTGCCCGATTAACTTGACCTGTCCACTCTAAATCGTCCATAAATTTTGATTTAGGGCTCAGAATGAATCCAATGCCCACTTTAAGCTAGCACAATTTTCGATATTGTATCAAATTTTGAGAAACAAATTGACACAATGAAGCGTCCAAGTAATCCAATCTATCCAAAACTATGTGATGCCATGCATTATGCTTCATTTATAAGCCTTTACTCAATGAGCACCAATGATCAGTTTAGAATTATCAAATTAATTGGCCGATCAACTTGACATGTCCGCACTAAATCTTCCATAATTTTTGATTCTGCGCTCAGAATGACACGAATACAGTGACCACATTAAGCTAGATAAATTTTCAATATTTGACAAAATTTGAGACGAAAGTAGAGACGACAAAGCATCCATGTAATCGAATCTATCCCAAAATACGTGATGCCACGGATTGTCTTTCATTTATAAGCTTGTACTCAATGAGCACGAACGATCAGTTTAGAATAATCATATTAACTGGCCGATCAACTTGACACATGTCCGCACTAAATCGTTTGTAACTTTTGATTTAGAGCTCCGAATGACACGAATCCACTACATATGTTAAGCTAGCTAAATTTTCTATATTGTGAAAAAATTTGAGACCGAACTAGATTCGACAAAGCATCCAAGTAATCCAATCTCTCCCAAATTGCGTGATGCCATGCCATATGCTTCATTTATAAGCCTTTACTCAATGGGAACCAATGATCAGTTTATAATGATCACTTTAACTGGCCGATCAACTTGTCATGTCTACACTAAATTGTCTGTAACTTTTGATTTAGAGCTCATAAGGACACGAATACAATGTCCACGTTAGGCTAGCCCAATTTTCTATATTTTGAAAAAATTAGACACCAAAATAGAGACGACAAAACGTCCAAGTAATTCAATCTATCCAAACTACTTGATACCATGCATTATGCTTTATTTATAGGCCTTTACTTAATGAGCAACAATGATCAGTTTAGAATGATCACTTTAACTGGCCAATCAACTTGACATTTCCACACTAAATCGTCCGTAACTTTTGATTTAGAGGTCAGAATGACACAAATCTAATGCCCACGTTAAGCAAGCTCAATTTTCTATGTTGTAGAAAAATTTGAGACATAAATAGATACAATAAAGCGTCCAATTAATCCAATCTATCCAAAACTGTGTGATGTTATCCAATTAATTTGATACAGATGTGACTCGCAAAGCCGAGAATCTCTCTTGCTTTAGGTGTGCAAGAGAACTAAAAGGAGGAGGTCTTCACTGATTCACACGATCAAAAGGTGAATCAAAGGAGTTTGAATCTTTTAAACTATCTTGGTCGTGGCTTCAATAGAAAAGAAGTGAATCACACACATAGTTTCTAAAAAACAAGAACATGGTCAAAGACAAAACTTTGAAAAAAGTACTTTGTATTCAAACTTTTTATAACAATGATGAGTCTACCTTTACAATGAGGTCGTAATGATCTTAGTACTATTGGCAACAGTCCCAACGTCTAAAAAGAGAAAAACATATAGTACATTTAAAGCATATAGTCGTTGGCTATTAATGTCTTGTTTGGCCAAACATAGAAAGTGTAGATGTTTTTATCTTGATAAGTTGTGCAGGAAGTGGCGCCTCATTGGGATTTATAATGCATTGAATAAGTGGCGCCTCATTGGGATTTATAATGCATTGAATAAGTGTCCAAAACGCAGCAGCCTTGAGAAGAGAGTCTTTGATGCTTTGATGCTCTCGACGTCAAATATGGAAAGTTTTAGAGAATAGGTATCCCCTTGATCTTGTGGTGGTTGGTGCATTAGAGGTTAATTTTGGGATGTCTTAAAGGCTTAATAATCTTTCATGTGACACCTAAAGCAATGAGCACCAATGAACAGTTTAGAATAATCATATTAACTGGCCGATAAACTTGACATGTCCACACTAAATCGTCCGTAAATTTTGATTTAGAGCTCAAAATAACACAGATCCAATGCCCACGTTAAGGTAGCTCATTTTACTATATTGTGACAGAATTTGAGACCAAAATAGATAGGAAAAAGAGTCCAAGAAATACAATCTATCCCAAACTATGTGAATCCATGCATTATGCTTCATTTATAAGCGTTTACTCAATGAGCACCAGTGATCAGTTTAGAAAAATCATATTAACTGGTCGATCAACTTGACATATGTCTGCACTAAATCATCCGTAACTTTTGGTCTAGAGTTCATAATGACACAAATCCAATGCCCATGTTAAGCTAGCTGAATTTTCTATATTTAAATTTGAGACAGAAATAGATACCACAAAGCATCCAAGTAATCCAATCTATCAAAAACTGCGTGATTCCATGCATTATTCTTCATTTATAAGCTATTACTCAATGACCACCAGTGATCAGTTTATAATGATCATTTTAACTGGCTGATAACCATGACATGTCTGCACTAAATCGTCCGTAACTTTTGGGTTATAACTCACAATGACACGAATCCAATGCCCACGTTAAGCTAGTTTAATTTTTCTATATTGTGTCAAAATATGAGAGAGAACTAGATACGACAAGGCGTCCAATTAATCCAATATATCCTAAACTCCGTGATGCCAAGCATTATGCTTCATTTATAAGCCTTTAGTCAATGAGCACCAATGATCAGTTTAGAATAATCATATTAATTGGCTGATCAACTTAACATGTCCGCACTAAATTGTCCATAAATTTGATTTAGAGTTCAAAATGACACGAATCCAATGCCCACGTTAAGCTAGCTTATTTTTCTATATATTGACAAAATTTGAGGCAGAAATAAAGACGACAAAACGTCCAAGCAAGTCAATCTATCCCAAACTGCGTGAACCCATGAATTATGCTTTATTTATATGCCTTCACTCAATCAGCACACAATGATCAGTTTAGAATAATCATATTATCTGGCCAACCAACTTAACATGTGCGCACGAAATCATCTTTAACTTTTGATTTAGAGCTCAGAATGACATGAATCCAATGCCAACGTTAAGCTAGCTCAATATTTAATATTTTTATAAAATTTGATACAGAAATAGATACGACAGAGCGTCCAAATAATTCAATCTATCCCAAACTGCATGATGTCATGCATTATGCGTCATTTACAAGCCTTTAGTCAATGAGCACCAATGATCAGTTTAGAATAATCATATTAATTGGCCGATCAACTGACATCTCCAAACTAAATCGTCCATCACTTTTAGTTTCGAGCTCAGAATGACCCGAATTCAATGCCCAAGTTGAGCTAGTTCAATGTTATATGTTGTGACAAAATTTGAGATAGATCTGGATACGTAAAGGCGTCCAAGTAATCGAATCTATCCCAAACTCGGTGATGCCAGGCATTATGCTTCATTTATAAGCCTTTCCTCAATGAGCACCAATGATCAGTTTAGAATAAGCATATTAACTAGATGATCAAATTGACATGTTCGCACTAAATTGTACGTAAATTGTGATTTGGAGCTCAGAATGGCACGAATCCAATACCCATGTTAAGCTAGCTCATTTTCTATATTGTGACAAAATTTGAGACAGAAATAGAGACGACAAAGCATCCAAGTAATACAATCTATCCAAAACGGCGAGAACCCATGAATTATGCTTCATTTATAAGCCTTTACTCAATCAGTCCAATGATCAGTTTAGAATAATCATGTTAACTAGCCGACCAACTTGACCTGTCCGCACTAAACCATCCGTAACTTTTGATTTAGAGCTCAGATTGACATGAATCCAATGCCCACGTTAAGCTAGCTCAATTTCTATATATAGATAAAAATTGAGACAGAAACAGATACGACAAAGTGTCAAAGTAATCCAATGTATCCCAAACTGGGTGATGCCATGCATTATGTTTCATTTATAAACCTTTACTCAATGAGCACCAATGATCGGTTTAGAATAATCATATTAACAGGGTTATCAACTTCACACGTGCGTACTAAATCATCCAAAAATTCTGATTTAGAGCTTTGAATGACACGAATCCAATGGTCATGTTTAGCTAGCTCAATTTTCTATATTTTGACAAAATTTGAAACAGAATAAGAGATGACATAGGGTCAACATAATCCAATCTATCCAAACTGCTTGATGCCATGCATTATTCTTCATTTATAAGCTTTTACTCAATGAGCACCAATGATCAGTTTAAAATGATCATTTTAACTGGCCGATAAACTTCACTCATCTGCACTAAATCGTCGTAACTTTTCAGTTATAACTAAGAATGACACGAATCCAGTGTCCACGTTAAGCTAGTGCAATTTTCTATATTGTGAAAAAATTTAAGACAGAACTAAATACGACAAAGCGTGCAAGTAATCCAATATGTCCCAAATTGTGTGATGCCATGCACTATGCTTCATTTATAAGCCTTTACTCAATTAGCACCAATGTTCAGTTTAGAATAATCATATTAACTGGCCAATCAACTTCACATGTCCTCACTAAATCGTCTATAAATTTTAATTTAGAGCTTAGAATGACACTGATCCAATTCCCACGTTAAGCTAGCTTATTTTTCATATTGTGACAGAATTTTAGACAGAAATAGATACGACAAAGCGTCCAAGTAATACATTCTTTCCCAAACTACGTGAATCCATGCATTATGCTTCATTTATAAGCGTTTACTCAATGAGAACCAATGATCAGTTTAGAATAATCATATTATTTGGCCGATCAACTTCACATGTCCGCACTAAATCATCCGTAACTTTTGATTTAGAGTTAAGAATGACACGAATCCAATGGCCACATTAAGCTAGATAGAATTAGATATGATAAGGCATCCACGTAATCCAATATATCCCAAACTCCGTGATGCTAGCCATTACGCTTCATTTATAAGCCTTTACTCAATGAGCACAAATGATTAGTTTAGAATAATCATAATAATTGGCTGATCAACTTGACATGTCCACACTAAATCATCCATAAATTTTTTATTTAGAGCTCAGAATGACACAAATCCAATGCCCACGTTAAGCTAGCTCATTTTCGATAATCAACAAAATTTGAGACAGAAATAGACACGAAAAAGCGTCCAAGTAATACAATCTATCCACAAGTGTGTGAACCCATGAATTATGCTCCATTTATAAGCCTTTACTCAATCAGAACCAATGATCATTTTAGAATAATCATATTAACTAGGCAACCAACTTGACATGTCCGCATGAAATCATACGTAACTCTTGATTTAGAGCTCCGAATGACAAGAATCCAATGTCCACATTAAGATAGCTCAATGTTTTATATTTTGATTAACTTTGAAACAGAAATAGATACGTCAAAGCGTCGAAATAATTCAATCTACCCCAAACTGCATGATGCCATGCATTATGCTTCATCTATAAGCCTTTAGTCAATGAGCACCATTGATCAGTTTACAATAATGATATTAAAATGGCCGATCAACTTGACATGTCCAAACTAAGTCGTCCATAAATTTTGATTAAGAGCTCAGAATGACACGAATCCAATGTCCACGTTAAGCTATTTCAATTTTCTATACTGTGACAAAATTTGATATAGAACTAGATACGACAAGTCATCCAAGTAATCCAATCTATCTCAAACTCTGTGATGCCATGCATCATGCTTCATTTATAAGCGTTTACTGAATGAGCACCGATGATCAGTTTAGAATAATCATATTAACTGGCTGATCAACTTAACTTGTCTGCAGTAAATCTTCCGTAAATTTTCATTTAGAGCTTAGAACGACACGAATCCAATACCCATGTTAAGCTAGCTCATTTTTCTATATTGTGACAAAATTTGAGACAGAAATAGACACGACAAAGCATGTAAGTAATACAGTCTATCCCAAACTGCATGAACCCATGAATTATGCTTTATTTATAAGCCTTTACTCAATCAGCACCAATTATAAGTTTAGAATAATCTTATTAACTGGCCGACAACCTTGACATGTCCGCACTAATTCATCTGTAACTTTTGATTTAGTGCTTAGAATGACACGAATCCAATGTGCACGTTAAGCGAGCTCAATTTTCTATATTTTGATAAAATTTGAGAAAAAAATAGATACGAAAAAGCGTTTATGTAATCCAATCTATCCCAAACTGCGTGATCCCATGCATTATGTTTCATTTTTAAGCCTTTACTCAATGAGCACCAATGATTGGTTTAGAATAATCATATTAACTGACCAATCAACTTCACATGTATGCACTAAATCGTCCGTAAATTTTGATTTAGAGCATAGAAGGACATGAATCCAATGGCCACGTTTACCTAGATCAATTTTCTATATTTTGATAAAATTTGAGACAGAAATACAGATGACAAAGCGTCCAAGTAATCAAATCTATCTAAACTGCTTGATGCCATGCATTATTCTTCATTTATAAGCTTTTACTCAATGAGCACCAATGATCAGTTTAAAATGATCATTTTAACTGGCCGATCAACTTCACATGTTTGCACTAAATCGTCCGTAACTTTTGATTTAGAGTTCAGAATGACACGATTCCAATGCCCACGTTAAGATAGCTCAACTTTTTATATTTTGATAAACTTTGAGACAGAAATAGATACGACAAAGCGTACAAGTAATTCAATCTATCCCAAACTGCATGATGCTATGCATTATGCTTCATCAAAAAGCCCTTAGTCAATGAGCACCAATGATCAGTTTACAATAATCATATTAACTGGCCGATCAACTTGACATGTACGAACTAAATCGTCCATAACTTTTAATTTAGACCTCAGAGTGACACGAATCCAATGTCCATGTTAATCTAGTTCAATTTTCTATATTGTGAAAAATTTTGAAACATAAATAGATATGACTAGTCGTCCAAGTAATCCAATCTATCACAAATTCCGTGATGGCAGGCATCATGCTTCATTTATAAGCCTTTACTCAATGAGCACCAATTATCGGTTTAAAATAATCATATTAACTGGCCGATTAACTTTAGATGTCGGCACTTAATAGTCCGTAAATTTTTATTTAGAGCTCAGAATGATACAAATCCAATGGTCGTGTTTAGCTAGCTCAGTTTTCTATATTTTGAAAAATTTGAGACAGAAATTGAGATACCAAAGTGTCCAAGTAATCCAATCTATCCAAACTGCTTGATACCATGCATTATTCTACACTTATAAACTTTTACTCAATGAGCACCAATGATCTATTTAAAATGATCATTTTAACTGGCTGATCAACTTCACATGTTTGCACTAAATCATTCGTAACTTTTGATTTAGAGCTCAGAATGACATGAATCCAATGTCACGTTAAGATAGCTCAATTTTTTTTTATATTTTGATAAATTTTGAGACATAAATAGATACGATAAAGCGTCCAAATAATTCAATCTATCCCAATTGCATGATGCCATGCATTATGCTTCATCTATAAGCCCTTATTCAATGAGCACCAATGATCAGTTTACAATAATCATATTAACTGGCCGATATCCTAGACATGTCCTCACTAAATCGTCTGAAAATTTTGATTTAGAGCTCAAAATGACACATATCAAATGCCCACCTTAAGTTAGATCATTTTTCTATATTGTGACAAAATTTGAAACAGAAATAGATACGACAATGCATCCAAGTAATACAATCTATTCCTAACTGCGTGAATCTGTGCATTATGCTTCATTTATAAGCGTTTACTCAATGAGCACCAATGATAAGTTTAGAATAATCATATTAACTGGCCGGTCAACTTGACATGTCCACAAAAAAATCATCCGTAACTTTTGATTTAGAGTTCATAATGACACGAATCCAATGCCCATGTTAAGCTAATTGAATTTTCTATAGTGTGACCAAATTTGAGGTAGAACTAGATACGACAAGTCGTCCAAGTAATCCAATCTATCTCAAACTCCATGATGCCAGACATCATGATTCATTTATAAGACTTTACTGAATGAGTATCAATGATCAGTTTATAATAATTATATTAACTCGCTGGTCAACTTGACATGTCCGCACTAAATCGTCCGTAAATTTTGATTTAGAGCTCAAAATGACACGAATCCATTACCCACGTTAACCTAGCTCATTTTTCTATATTGTGACAAAATTTGAGACAGAAATAAACACGACAAAGTGTGTAAGTAATACAATCTATCCCAAACTGCGTGAACCCATGAATTATGCTTCATTTATAAGGCTTTACTTAATCGGCATCAATGATATAAGTTTAGAATAATCATGTTAACTGGCCGACCAACTTGACATTTCCGCACTAAATCATCTATGATTTTTGATTTAGAGCTCAAACTGACACGAATCCAATGCCCATGTTAAGCGAGCTCAATTTTCTATATATTGATAAAATTTGAGACCGAAATAGATACAAAAAAGCGTCCAAGTAATCCAATATATCTCAAACTACGTGATGCCATGCATTATGTTTCATTTATAAGCCTTTACTCAATGAGCACCAATGATTGGTTTAGAATAAGCATATCAACAGGCCGATTAACTTCACATGTCTGCCCTAAATCGTCCGTAAATTTTGATTTAGAGCTCAGAATCATACGAATCCAATTGTCACGTTTAGCTAGCTTAATTTTCTATATTTTGACAAATTTGAGACAGCAATAGATATGACAAAGCGTCTAAGTAATCCAATCTATCTAAACTGCTTGATACCATGCATTATTCTTCATTTATAAGCTTTTACTCAATGAGCACCAGTGATCAGTTTAAAATGATCATTTTAAGTTGTCGATCAACTTCATATGTCTGCACTGAATCGTCTGTAACTTTTGAATTATAAATCGGAATGACAGGAATCCAATGCCCACGTTAAGCTAGTTCAATTTTCTATATTGTGACCAAATATAAGACAGAACTAGATAGCCAAAGCATCGAAGTAATCCAATATATCCCAAACTGTGTGATGCCATGCATTATGCTTCATTTGTAAGCCATTACTCAATTAGCACCAATGATCAGTTTAGATTAATCATATTAACTGGTCAACCAATTTGACATGTCTGCACTAAATCGTCCGTAACTTTTGGGTTATGACTCACAATGAAACGAATCTAATGCCCACGTTAATCTAGTTCAATTTTCTATACTATGACAAAATTTGAGATAGAACTAGATACGACTAGGCGTCCAAGTAATCCTATGTATCCCAAACTCCGTGATGCTAGACATTATGCCTCATTTATAAGCCTTTACCCAATGAGCACCAATGATCAGTTTAGAATAATCATATTAACTGACTGATCAACTTGACATGTTTGCACTAAATCGTCCGTAAATTTGGATTTAGAGCTCAGAATGACACAAATCCAATTCGCATGTTAAAATAGCTCAATTTTCTATATTGTGGCATAATTTGAGATGGAAATAGATACGAAAAATTATCCAAATAATCCAATCTCCCCAAACTGTGTGATACCATGCATTATTCTTCATTTATAAGCTTTACTCAATGAGCATCAATGATCACTTTAGAATGATCATTTTAACTCACTGATCAGCTTGAAATGTCTCGACTAAAACGTCTGTAACTTTTGATCTATAGCTCCAAATGACATGAATCCAATGCCCACGTTAAGATAGATAAATTTTCTATATTATGACAAAATTTGGGATAGAACTAGATACGACAGAGCGTCCAAGCAATCCAATCTATTTCAAACAGCGTGATGCCATGCATTATGCTTCATTTATAAGGCTTTACTCAATGAGCACCAATGATCAGCTTATAATAATCATATTAACTGGCCAATCAACTTCACATATCTGCACTAAATCGTCCCTAAATTTTGATTTAGAGCTTAGAATGACACGAATCCAATGCCCACGTTTAGCTAGCTCAATTTTCTATATTTTGAAAGAATTTAAGACAGAAATAGAGATGACAAAACGTCCAAGTAATCCAGTCTATCCAAACTGCATGATTCCATGCATTATTCTTCATTTATAAGCTTTTACTCAATGAGCTCCATTGATCAGTTTAAAATGATCATTTTAACTAGCCGATCAAGTTCACATGTCTGCACTATATCGTACGTAACATTTGAGTTATAACTCAGAATGACATGAATCCAATGCCCACGTTAATCTAGTTCAATTTTCTATGTTGTGGCAAAATTTGAGACGGAACTAGATATGAGAAAGTGTCCAAGTAATCCAATATATCCCAAACTCTGTGATGCCATGAATTATGCTTCATTTATAAGCCTTTACTCAATGACCATCAATGATCATTTTAGAATAATCATATTAAATGACCAATCAACTTGACATTTCCACAATAAATCGTCGGTAAATTTTTATTTAGAGCTCAGAATGACACAGATACAATGCCCACGTTATGCTAGCTCACTTTTCTATATTATGACAAAATTTAAGCAGAAATAGATACGACAAAGCGTACAAGTAATACAATCTATGCCAAACTGCGTGAATCCATGCAATATGTTTCATTTTTAAGCGTTTACTCAATGAGCACCAATGATCAGTTTAGAATAATCATATTATCTGGCCGATCAACTTGATATGTATGCACTAAATCATTTGTAACTTTTGATTTAGACTTTTGAATGACACGAATCCAATATCCATGTTAAGCTAGCTCAATTTTCTATACTTTGACAAAATTTGATACAAAAATAGATACGACAAAGCATCCAAGTAATCCAATCTATCACAAACTGTGTGATTCCATGCATTATTCTTTGTTTATAAGCTATTACTCAATGAGCACCAATGATCGGCTTAGAATGATCATTTTAACTGGCCGATCAACTTGACATGTTTGCAGTAAGTCGACTGTAACTTTTCGGTTATAGCCCACAATGATATGAATCCAATGCCCACGTTAAGCTAGTTCAATTTTCTATACTGTGAAAGAATTTGAGACGAAACTAGATACAACAAGGCGTCCAAGTAATCAAATCTATCCCAAACTGCATGATGCTAGACATTATGCTTCATTTATAAGCGTTTAATCAATGAGCACCAATGTTCAATTTAGAATAATCATATTAAGTAGCCGATCAACTTGACAAGTCCGCACTAAATCATCTTAACTTTTGATTTAGAGTTCCGAATGACACGAATCCACTTCCCATGTTAAGCTAGCTCAATTTTCTATATTTTGACGAAATTTGAGACAAAAAGATACGACAAAACATCCAAGTAATCCAATCTATCAAAAAATGCGTGATTCCATGCATTATTCTTCATTTATAAGCTATTACTGAGCACCAATGATCATTTTAGAATGATAATTTGAACTGACCGATCAACTTGACATGTCTGCCCTAAATCGTCTATATCTTTTGGGTTATAACTCACAATGACACGAATCCAATGCCAATGTTAATCTAATTCAATTTTCTATATTTTGACAAAATTTGAGATAGAACAAGATACGACAAGGCGTCCAAGTAATCCAATCTATCCCACACTCCGTGATGCCAAGCATTATGCTTCATTTATAAGCCTTTACCCAATGAGCACCAAAGATCAGTTTAGAATAATCATATTAACTGGATTATCAACTTGACATGTCCGCACTAAATTGTCCATAAATTTTGATTTAGAGCTCAAAATGACACGAATCCAATGCCCATGTTAAGCTAGTTCAATTTTCTATATTGTGGCAAAATTTGAGACAGAAATAGATACGAAAAAACATCCAAATAATGCAATCTATCCCAAATAGTGTGATGACACGCATTATTCTTCATTTATAAGCTTTTATTCAATGAGCTTCAATGATTAGTTTAGAATAATTATTTTAACTCGCGGATCAACTTGATATGTGTGCAACAAATCGTCTGTAACTTTTGATTTATAGCTCACAATGACACGAATCCAATGCTCCCGTTAAACTAGATAAATTATCAATATTGTGACAAAATTAGGGATAGAACTAGATATGACAAAGCAACAAATAATCCAATCCATCCCAAATTGTATGATGCCATACATTATACTTCATTTATAAGCCTTTACTCAATGCGCACCAATGATCAGTTCAGAATAATCATATTAACTGGCCGATCAACTTCACATGTCCGCACTAAATCGTTCGTAAATTTTTATTTAGAGCTCAGAATGACAGGAATCCAATGGCCCCGTTTAGCTAGCTCAATTTTCAATATTTTGACAAAATTTGAGACAGAAATAGAGATGACAAAGCATCCAAGTAATCCAATCTATCCAAACTACTTGATGTCATGCATTATTCTTTAGCACCAATAATCAGTATAAAATGATCATTTTAACTGACCGATCAACTTCACATGTCTGCACTAAATCGTTCGTAACTTTTGGGTTATAACTCACAATGACACGAATCCAATGCCCACGTTAATCTTGTTCAATTTCCTATACTATGACAAAATTTGAGATAGAACTAGATACGACAAGGCGTCCAAGTAATCCATTCTATCCCAAACTCCGTGATGTCATGCATTATGCTTCGTTTATAAGCCTTTACCCAATGAGCAACACTGATCAGTTTAGAATAATCATATTTCCTGTCTGATTAACTTGACATGTCCGCACTAAATCATCCGTAAATTTGGATTTATAGCTCATGATGACACGAATCCAGTGCCCACATTAAGCAAGTTCAATTTTCTATATTGTGACAAAATTTGAGATGGACCTAGATATGACAAAGTTTCCAAGTAATCCAATCTATTCCAAACTGTGTGATGCCTTGCATTATGCCTCATTTATAAGCCTTTACTCAATGAGCTCCAATTGTCAGTTTAGAATAATCATATTAACTGGCCGATCAACTTTCCATGACTGCACTAAATATTCTGTAACTTTTGAGTTATAACTCACAAGGACACGAATCCAATTCCCCCATACAGCTAGATAAATTATCTATATTGTGACAAAATTTGGGATAGAACTAGATACGACAAAGCTTACAAGTAATCCAATCTATCCCAAACTGTGTGATGCCATGCATTATGCTTCATTTATAAGCCTTTACTAAATGAGCACCAATGATCAGTTTAGAATAATAATATTAACTGGCCGATCAATTTCACATGCTGCGTTAAATCGTCCGTAAATTTTGATTTAGAGCTCAGAATGACAAGAATCCAATGGCCCCATTTACGTGGCTCAATTTTCTATATTTTGACAAAATTTGAGAGAGAAATAGAGATGACAAAGCGTCCATGTAAACCAATCTATCCAAACTGCTTGATGCCATGCATTATTTTTCACTTATAAGCTTTTACTAAATGAGCACCAATGATCAGTTTAAAATGATCATTTTAACGGGCCGATCAACTTTACATGTCTGCACTAAATCGTCAGTAACTTTTGAGTTATAACTCAGAATGAAACGAATTCAATGGTCACGTGAAGCTAGTTCAATTTTCTATATTGTGGAAAAATTTGAGACAGAACTAGATAAGACAAAACATCCAAGTAGTCCAATCTATCTCTAACTGTGTGATGCTTTGCATTATTCTTCATTTATAAGCCTTTACTCAATGAGCACCAATGATCAGTTTAGAATAATCATATTAACTGGCCCATAACCTTGACATGTCCCCACTAAATCGGCCGTAAATTTTGATTTAGAGCTCAGAATGGCACAGATCCAATGACCACAATAAGCTAGGTCAATTTTCTATATTGTGATATAATTTGAGACTGAAATAGATACGACAAAGCATCTAAGTAATACAATATATCCCAAACTGAGTGAATCCATGCATTATACTTTTCTTATAAGCATTTACTCAATAAGCACCAATGATCAATTTAGAATAATCATATTAACTGGCCGATCAACTTGACATGTTCGCAGTAAATCGTTTGTAACTTTTGATTTAGACCTCAAAATGACACTAATCCAATTCCCACGTTAACTAGCTCATTTTTCTATATTGTGACAAAATTTGAGGCAAAAATAGGTACAACAAAGTGTCCTAGTAATACAATCTATCCCAAACTACGTGTATCCATTCATTATGTTTCATTTATAAGCCTTTACTCAATGAGCACAAATGATCACTTTAGAATAATCGTATTAATTGGTCGATCAAATTGACATGTGCGCACTAAATGAACTGTAACTTTTGATTTAGACCTCAGAATGACACGAATCCAACGCCCACGTTAAGCTAGCTCAATTTTCTATATTTTAAGAAAAATTTAAACAGAAATAGATACGACAAAGCGTCCAAGTAATCTAGTCTATCCCAAACTGCGTGATTCCAAGCATTATTCTTTGTTTATGAGCTTTTACTCAATGAGCACAAGTGATAAGTTTAGAATGATCAATTTAACTAACCGATCAATTTGACATGTATGCTGTAAATCGTCGGTAAGTTTTGATTTATGGCTCAGGATGACACGAATCCAGTGCCCACATTAAGCTAGTTCAGTTTTCTCTATTGTGACAAAATTGGAGACAGAACTATATATAACAAAGCGTCCAAATAATCTAATCTATCCCTAACTGTGGGATGTCTTGCATTATACTTCATTTATAAGCCTTCACTCAATCAGCTCCAATGGTCAGTTTAGAGTAATCATTTTAACTGGCCGATCAATTTGACATGTCTGTATTAAATCGTCCGTAACTTTTGAGTTATAACTCAAAAGGACTCGAATCCAATGCCCATGCTAAGCTAGTTCAATTTTCTATATTGTTGCAAAATTTGAGACAGTACTAGATACGACAAAGCGTCCAAGTAATCCAATATATCCTAAACTATGTGATGCCATGCATTATGCTTCATTTATAAGCCTTTACTCAATGAGCACCAATGATCAGTTTAGAATAATCATATTAACTGCCTGATAACCTTGACATGTCCGCACTAAATCGTCCGTAAATTTTGATTTAGAACTCAAAGTGACACATATCCAATGCCTACGTTAAGCAAGCTCATTTTTCTATATTTTGACAAAATTTGAGACAGAAATCGATACGACAAAGCATCTAAGTAATACAGTCTATCCCAAACTGCGTGAACCCATGCATTATGCTTCATTTATAAGCGTTTACTCAATGAGCACCAATGATCAGTTTAGAATAATCATATTAACTGACCGATCAAAGTGACATTTCCGCACTAAATCGTTTGTGACTTTTTATTTTGAGCTCAAAATGTCACTAAACCAATGCCCACGTTAAGCTAGCTCATTTTTCTATGTTGTGACAAAATTTGAGACAAAAATAGAAATGACAAATCGTCCAAGTAATACAATCTATCCCATACTTCGTGAATCCATGTATTATGTTTTATTTATAAGCCTTTACTCAATGAGATCCAATGATTAGTTTAGAATAGTCATATTAACTGGTCGATCAACTTGACATGTACGTACTAAATGATCTGTAACTTTTGATTTAGACCTCAGAATGACACTAATCCAATGCCCACATTAAGCTAGCTCAATTTTCTATATTTTTACAAAATTTGAAAAAGTAATAGATATGACAGAGCATCGAAATAATCCAGTCTATCCCGAACTGCGAGATTCCATCCATTATTCTTCATGTATGAGCTTTTACTTAATGAGCACCTGTGATAACTTTAGAATGATCAATTTAACAAGCCGATCAATTTGACATGTATGCTGTAAATCATCTGTAACTTTGGATTTATAGCTCAGGATGACAAGAATCCAGTGTCCACATTATACTAGTTTAATTCTATACTATGACAAAATTTAAGACAAAACTAGGTACAACAAGGCGTCCAAGTAATCCAATCTATCCCAAACTGCGTGATATCATGCATTATTCTTCATTCATAAGCCTTTACTCAATGAGCTCCAATGGTCAGTTTGGAATAATCATATTAACTGGCTAATCAACTTGACATTTCCTCACTAAATGGTCCATATATTTTGATTTAAAGCTCAGAATGACACGAATCCAATGCCCACGTTAAGCAAGTTCATTTTTCTATATTGTGACAAAATTTGAGACGAAACTAGATACGACAAGGCGTCCAAGTAATCCAATCTATCCCAAACTGCATGATGCCAGACATTATGCTTCATTTACAAGCGTTTACTCAATGAGCACCGATGATCAATTTTGAATAATCATATTAACTAGCCGATCAACTTGACAAGTCCGCACTAAATCATCTTAGCTTTTGATTTAGAGTTCAGAATGACACAAATCCAATGCCCATGTTAAGCTAGCTCAATGTTCTATATTTTGACGAAATTTGAGACAAAAAAAGATACGACAAAGCATCCAAGTAAACCAATCTATCACAAACTGCGTGATTCCATGCATTATTCTTCATTTATAAGCTATTACTGAGCACCAATGATCAGTTTAGAATGATAATTTGAACTGGCCGATCAACTTGACATGTCTGCCCTAAATCGTCTGTAAATCTTGGGTTATAACTCACAATGATACGAATCCAATGCCAACGTTAATCTAATTCAATTTTCTATATTTTTGACAAAATTTGAGATAGAACAAGATACGACAAGGCGTCCAAGTAATCCAATCTATCCCAAACTCTGTGATGCCAAGCATTATGCTTCATTTATAAGCCTTTACCCAATGAGCACCAAAGATCAGTTTAGAATAATCATATTAACTGGATTATCAACTTGACATGTCCACACTAAATTGTCCATAAATTTTGATTTAGAGCTCAAAATTACACGAATCCAATGCCCACGTTAAGCTAGCTTAATTTTCTATATTGTGGCAAAATTTGAGACAGAAATAGATACGAAAAAACATCCAAATAATGCAATCTATCCCAAACAGTGTGATGCCATCCATTATTCTTCATTTATAAGCTTTTACTCAATGAGCTTCAATGATTGGTTTAGAATAATTATTTTAACTCGCGGATCAACTTGATATGTGTGCACTAAATCGTCTGTAACTTTTGATTTATAGCTCACAATGACACGAATCCAATGCTCCTGTTAAACTAGATAAATTATCTATATTGTGACAAAATTTGGGATGGAACTAGATACGACAAAGCGTACAAGTAATCCAATCTATCCCAAACTGTGTGATGCCATGCATTATGCTTCATTTATAAGCCTTTACTCAATGAGCACCAATGATCAGTTTAGAATAATAATATTAACTGGCCGATCAATTTCACATGTCTGCGTTAAATCTTCCGTAAATTTTGATATAGAGCTCAGAATGACAGGAATCCAATGGCCCCGTTTACCTAGCTCAATTTTCTATATTTTGACAAAATTTGAGACAGAAATAGAGATGACAAAACGTCCATGTAAATCAATCTATCCAAACTACTTGATGCCATGCATTATTTTTCATTTATAAACTTTTACTAAATGAGCACCAATGATCAGTTTAAAATGATCATTTTAACTGGCCGATCAATTTTACATGTCTGCACTAAATCGCCAGTAACTTTTGAGTTATAACTCAGAATGAAACGAATTCAATGGTCACGTTAAACTAGTTCAATTTTCTATATTATTGAAAAATTTGAGAAGAAACTAGATAAGACAAAGCGTCCAAGTAGTCCAATCTATCTCTAACTGTGTGATGCCTTGCATTATTCTTCATTTATAAGCCTTTACTCAATGAGCACCAATGATCAGTTTAGAATAATCATATTAACTGGCCGATAACCTTGACATGTCCGCACTAAATCCACCGTAAATTTTGATTTTGAGCTCAGAATGGCAGAGATCCAATGACCACGTTAACTAGCTCATTTTTCTATATTGTGACAAAATTTGAGGCAAAAATAGGTACAACAAATTTCCAAGTAATACAATCTATCCCAAACTATGTGAATCCATGCATTATGTTTCATTTATATGCCTTTACTCAATGAGCACCAATGATCACTTTAGAATAATCGTATTAATTGGTCGATCAAATTGACATGTCCGCACTAAATGATCTGTAACTTTTGATTTAGACCTCAGAATGACACGAATCCAATGCCCACGTTAAGCTATCTCAAATTTCTATATTTTTACAAAATTTTAAAAAGAAATAGATACGACAAAGCATGCAAGTAATCTAGTCTATCCCAAACTGCGTGATTCAAAGCATTATTCTTTGTTTATGAGCTTTTACTCAATGAGCACAAGTGGTAAGTTTCGAATAATCAATTTAACTAACCGATCAATTTGACATGTATGCTGTAAATCGTCGGTTACTTTGGATTTATAGCTCAGGATGACACGAATCCAGTGCCAACATTAAGCTAGTTCAATTTTCTATATTGTGACAAAATTGGATACAGAACTATATATGACAAAGCGTCCAAATAATCCAATCTATCCCAAACTGTGGGATGCCTTGCATTATACTTCATTTATAAGCCTTCACTCAATGAGATCCAATGGTCAGTTTAGAATAATCATATTAACTGGCCGTTCAAATTGACATGTCTGCATTAAATCGTCTGTAACGTTTGAGTTATAACTCAGAAGGCCTTGAATCCAATTCCCACGCTAAGCTAGTTCAATTTTCTATATTGTTGCAAAATTTGAGACAGAACTAGATACGACAAAGCGCCCAAGTAATCCAATATATCCTAAACTATGTGATGCCATGCATTATGCTTCATTTACAAGGCTTTACTCAATGAGCACTAATGATCAGTTTAGAATAATCATATTAACTGGCTGATAACCTTGACATGTACGCACTAAATCGACCGTAAATTTTGATTTTGAGCTCAGAATGGCAGTGATCCAATGACCACGTTAAGCTAGGTCATTTTTCTATATTGTGATATAATTTGAGACCGAAATATATACGACAAAGCGTCCAAGTAATACAATATATCCCAAACTGCGTGAATCCATGCATTATACTTTTCTTATAAGCATTTACTCAATGAGCACCAATGATCAATTTAGAATAATCATATTAACTGGCCGATCAACTTGACATGTTCGCACTAAATCGTTTGTAACTTTTGATTTAGAGCTCAAAATGACACTAATCCAATTCCCACGTAAACTAGCTCATTTTTCTATATTGTGACAAAATTTGAGGCAAAAATAGGTACAACAAAATTTCCAAGTAATACAATCTATCCCAAACTACGTGAATCCATGTATTTTGTTTCATTTATAAGCCTTTAGTCAATGAGCACCAATGATCACTTTAGAATAATCGTATTAATTGGTCGATCAAATTGACATGTCGGCACTAAATGATCTTTGATTTAGACCTCAGAATGACGCGAATCCAATGCACACGTTAAGCTACCTCAATTTTCTATATTTTTACAAAATTTTAAAAAGAAATAGATACGACAAAGGGTGCAAGTAATCTAGTCTATCCCAAACTGCGTGATTCGAAGCATTATTCTTTGTTTATGAGCTTTTACTCAATGAGCACAAGTGATAAGTTTAGAATAATCAATTTAACTAACTGATCAATTTGACATGTATGCTGTAAATCGTCGGGTACTTTTGATTTATAGCTCAGGATGACACGAATCCAGAGCCAACATTAAGCTAGTTCAATTTTCTATATTGTGACAAAATTGGATACAGAACTATATACGACAAAGCGTCCAAATAATCCAATCTATCCCAAACTGTGGAATGCCTTGCATTATACTTCATTTATAAGCCTTCAGTCAATGAGATCCAATGGTCAGTTTAGAATAATCATATTAACTGGCCGATCAATTTGACAGGTCTACATTAAATCGTCCGTAACGTTTGAGTTATAACTCAAAAGGACTCAAATCCAATGCCCACGCTAAGCTAATTCAATTTTCTTTATTGTTGCAAAATTTGAGACAGAACTTGATACGAAAAAGCGTCCAAGTAATCCAATATATCCTAAACTATGTGATCCCATGCATTATGCTTCATTTATAAGCCTTTACTTAATGAGCACTAATGATCAGTTTAGAATAATCATATTAACTGGCCGATAACCTTGACATGTCCGCACTAAATCGTCCGTAAATTTTGATTGAAAACTCAAAAATGACACATATCCAATGCCCACGTTAAGCAAGCTCAATTTTCTATATTGTGACAAAATTTGAGACAAAAATAGATACGACAAAGCATCTAAGTAATATAGTCTATCCCAAACTGCGTCAATCCATGCATTATGCTTCATTTATAAGCGTTTACTCAATGAGCACCAATCATCAGTTTAGAATAATCATGTTAACTGACCGATCAACTTGACATGTCCGCACTAAATAGTTTGTGACTTTTTATTTTGAGCTCAAAATGTCACTAATCCAATGCCCACGTTAAGCTAGCTCATTTTTCTATATTGTGACAAAATTTGAGACAAAAATAGAAACGACAAATCGTCCAGGTAATATAATCTATCCCATACCTCGTGAATCCATGCATTATGTTTCATTTATAAGCCTTTACTCAATGAGATCCAATGATCAGTTAGAATAATCATATTAATTGGTCGATCAACTTGACATGTACGCACTAAATGATCTGTAACTTTTGATTTAGACCTCAGAATGACACTAATCCAATGCCCACATAAAGCTAGCTCAATTTTCTATATTTTTACAAAAATTGAAAAAGTAATAGATATGACAAAGCATCGAAGTAATCCAGTCTATTCCGAACTGCGTGATTCCATGTATTATTGTTCATTTATGAGCTTTTACTCAATGAGCACCAGTGATAACTTTAGAATGATCAATTGAACAAGCCGATCAATTTGACATGTATGCTGTAAATCATCCGTAACTTTTGATTTATGGCTGAGGATGACAAGAATCCAGTGCCCACGTTACACTAGTTTAATTCTATACTATGGCAAAATTTAAGACAGAACTAGATACAACAAGGCGTCCAAGTAATCCAATCTATCCTAAACTGTGTGATGCCATGCATTATTCTTCATTTATAAGCCTTTACTCAATGAGCTCCAATGATCAGTTTAGAATAATCATATTAACTGGCTAATCAACAGAGCTCAGAATGACACGCATCCAATGCCCACGTTAAGCAAGTTCATTTTTCTATATTGTGACAAATTTGAGATAAAAATAGATACGACAAAGCGTCCAAGTAATACAATCTACCCCAAATTGCGTGAATCAATGCATAATGTTTCATGTATAAGCCTTTACTCAATGAGCACCAATGATCAGTTTAGAATAATCCTATTAACTAGCCAATCAACTTCAGATATCTGCACTAAATTATCTGTAACTTTTGATTTAGAGCACAAAATGACACGAATCCAACGCCCACGTTAAACTAGGTCAATTTTCTATATTTTGACAAAATTTAAGATAAAATAGATACGACAAAGCATCCAATTAATCCAGTATATCCCAAACTACGTTATTCCATGCATTATTGTTCATTTATAAGCTTTTACTCAGTGAGCACCAATGAAATTTTAGAATGATCATTTTAGATGGTCGATCAACTTGACATATTTGCAGTAAATCTGTTATAACATTTGAGTTATAACTCAGAATGACACGAATCCAATGCCCACATTAAGCTAGTTCAATTTTCTATATTGTGACAAAATTTGAGACATAACTAGATAAGACAAAGCCTCCAAGTAATCCAATGTATCCCAAACTGTGTGATGCCTTGCATTATGCTTCATTTATAAGCCTTTACTCAATGAGCCCCAATGATCAGTTTATAATAATCATGTTAACTCGTCGATACTGTTCACATGTCTGTACTAAATCGTCTGTAACTTTTGAGTTATAACTCAGAATGACACGAATCCAATGCCCACATTAAGCTAGTTCAATTTTCTATATTGTGACAAAATTTGAGATAGAACTAGATACGACAAAGCCTCCAAGTAATCCAATCTATCCCGAACTGTGTGATGCCTTGCATTTTGCTTCATTTATAAGCCTTTACTCAATGAGCTCCAATGGTTAGTTTAGAATAATCATATTAACTGGCCTATCATCTTGACATTTCTGCACTAAATCGTCCGTAAATTTTGATTTAGAGCTCAGAATTATACGAATCCAATGCCCACGTTAAGCTAGCTCATTTTTCAATATTGTGACAAAATTGATGCATTATGTTTTGTTTATAAGCCTTTACTCAATGAGCACCAATTATCGGTTTAGAATAATCATATTAACTGGCCGATCAACTTGACATGTCCGCACTAAATATCCTGTAACTTTTCATTTAGAACTCAAAATGATACCGAATCCAATGCCCATGTTAAGCTAGCTCAATTTTCTATTTATTGAATAAATTTGAGACAGAAATAGAGATGAAAAGGCATCCAAGTAATCCAATCCATCCAAATAGCTTGATGCAATTTATTATTTTTCATTTATAACCTTTTACTCAATGAGCACCAATGATCAGCTTAGAATGATCATATTAACTTGCTAATCAACTTGACATGTCTGAACTAAATCGTCTGTAACTTTTGATTTATAGCTCAGAATGACATGAATCCAATGCCCATGTTAAGATAGTTCAATTTTCTATATTGTGAAAAAATTTGAAATAGAACTAGATACGACAAAGCGTTCAAGTAATCCAATCTATCCTAAACTGCATGACGCAATGCATTATGCTTCATTAATAAGCCTTTACTCAACGAGCACAAATGATTAGTGTGGAATAATCACATTAACTGGCCGCTCAGCCTGACATATCCGCACTAAATTGTTAGTAAGTTTTGATTTAGAGCTCAAAATGACACGAATCCAATGCCCACGTTAAGCTAGGTCAATTTTCTATATTTTGACAAAATTTGAGATAAAAATAGATACGACAAAGCATCCAAGTAATCCAGTATATCCCAAACTACGTTATTCCATGCATTATTGTTCATTTATAAGCTTTTACTCAGTGAGCACCAATGATCAGTTTATAATGATCATTTTAGCTGGCCGATCAACTTGACATGTTTGAACTAAATCGTCTGTAACATTTGAGTTATAAATCAGAAAGACAAGAATCCAATGCCCATGTTAAGCTAGTTCAATTTTCTATATTATGATTAAATTTGAGACAGAACTAGATACGACAAAGTGTCCTACAAATCTATTCTATCGCAAACTTCGTGATTTCATGCATTATTCTTCATTTATTAGCTATTACTCAATGAGCACCAATGATCAGTTTAGAATAATCATATTAACTGGCCAATCAACTTCACATATCCGCAGTAAATCATCTGTAACTTTTGATTTAGAGCTCAAAATAATAATAATCCAACGCCCACGTTAAACTAGGTCAATTTTCTATATTTAGACAAAATTTGAGACAAAAATAGATATGACAAAGCATCCAAGTAATCCAGTATATCCCAAACTACATTATTCCATGCATTATTGTTGATTTATAAGCTTTTACTCAGTGAGCACCAATGATAAGTTTAGAATGATCATTTTAACTGGTCGATCAACTTGACATATCTGCATTAAATCTTCTGTAACATTTGAGTTATAATTCAGAATGACAAGAATCCAATACCCACGTTAAGATAGTTCAATTTTCTATATTATGATAAAATTTGAGCCAAACTAGATACGACAAACCGTCCAAGTAATCCAATCTATCCCAAACTGCGTGATGCCATGCATTATGCTTCATTAATAAAACATAAGGACCAATGATCAGTGTAGAATAATCATATTAACTGGCCGATCAAATTGACATGTCTGCACTAAATCGTCTATAACTTTTATGTTATAACTCCGAATGACACGAATCCATGTAATCCAGTATATCCCAAACTACGTTATTCCATGCATTATTGTTCATTTATAAGCTTTTACTCAATGAGCACCAATGATCAGTTTAGACTTATTATTTTAGCTGGCCGATCAACTTGACATGTCTGCACTAAATCGTTCGTAACATTTAAGTTATAACTCAGGATGACACGAATCCAATACCCACGTTAAGCTAGTTCAATTGTCTATAATATGTTAAAAAGTTCAGACAGAACTAGATACGACAAAGCGTTCAAGTAATCCAATCAATCCCAAATTCCGTTACGCTAGGCATTATGCTTCTTTAAGAAGTCTTTACTTAATGAGGGCCGATGATCAGTTTAGAATAATCATACTAACTGGCCGATCAACTTGACATGTACGCACTAATCGTACGTAACATATTATTTAGAGCTTAGAATGACACGAATCCAATGCCCAGGTTAAGCTAGCTCAATTTTCTATGTTTTTAAAAAATTTGAGACATAAATAGATACGAAAAAGTGTCCAAGTAATCCATTATATCCCAAAATATGTGATGCCATGCATTTTACTCAATAAGCACCAATGATCAGTTTTGAATGATAATTTTAACTAGCCAATAAACTTGACATGTCCACACTAAATCGTCGCTAACTTTTGAGTAAGAGCTCCGAATGACACAAATCCAATGCCCACTTTAAGCTAGCTCAAGTTTCCATATTGTGATAAAATTTAAGACTAAAATTGCTTCAACAAATCCCCCAAGTAAACAAATCTATCAAAATCTGCGTGTCGTCATGCATTATGCTTCATTTATAAGCCTTTACGCAATGCGCACCAATGATTATTTTAACTTGCCGATCCACTTGACATGTCTGCACTAAATCGTCCATAACTTTTGATTTATAGCTCATAATGACAGGAATTCAATGCCCATGTTAAGCTAGCTCAATTTTCTGTATTTTGAAAAAAGTTTGAGATAGAAATAGGTATGAAAATGTGTCTAAGTAATCCAATCTATCACAAGTTGCCTAATGTCATGCTTTATGCTTCATTTATAAGCATTTACTTAATATGCACCAATGATCAGTTTAGAATGATCACTTTAAGTGGCCGATCAACTTAAAATTTCTGCAGTAAATCGTCTGTAACTTTTGATTTAGACCTTATAATAACATGAACCCAATGCCTAGGTTAAGCTAACTCAATTTTCTATGTTTTGAACCAATTTAAGACTGAAATAGATACGACAAAACATCCGAGTAATCCAATATATACCAAACTATGTGATGCCATGGATTTTGTCTCATTTAGAAGCTTTTACTCAATGAGCACCAATGATCAGTTTAGACTTATTATTTTAGCTGGCCGATCAACCTGACATGTCTGCACTAAATCGTCCATAACATTTAAGTTATAACTCAGGATGACACGAATCCAATACCCACATTAAGCTAGTTCAATTTTCTATAATATGTTAAAATTTCAGACATAACTAGATACGACAAAGCGTTCAAGTAATCCAGTCTATTCCAAATTCCGTTGCGCCACGCATTATGCTTCTTTAAGAAGTCTTTACTCAATGAGGGCTGATGATCAGTTTAGAATAATCATATTAACTGGCCGATCAACTTGACATGTCCGCACTAAATCGTACGTAACATATTATTTAGAGCTCAAAATGACACGAATCCAATGCCCAGGTTAAGCTAGCTCAATTTTCTATGTTTTAAAAAAGTTTGAGACATAAATAGATACGAAAAAGTGTCCAAGTAATCCAATATATCCCAAACTATGTGATGCCATGCATTTTGCTTCATTTATAGGCCTTTACTCAATGAGTACCAATGATTAGTTTGGAATGATCATTTTATTTGGCCGATCAACTTGATATGTCCATAGTAAATCGTTTGTAACTTGTTTATTTATAGCTCAAAATGACACGAATCCAATGCCCACGTTAAGCTAGCTCAATTTTCTATATTGTGATAAAATTTAAGATGAAAATTGCTTCGACAAATCCTCCAAGTAATAAATCTATCCAAAACGGCGAGATGCCATGCATTATGATTCATTTATAAGCTTTTACTTAATGAGCACCAATGATCAGTTTAGAATGATCATTTTAACTGGCCGACTAACTTGACATGTTCACACTAAATCTTCTGTAAGTTTTTTATTTAGAGCTTAGAATGAAATGAATCTAATGCTCACATTAAACTAGTTCAATTTTCTATATTGAGACAAAATTTGAGACACAAATAGATATGAAAAAGAGTCCAAGTAATCCAATCTATCTAAAACTGCGTTATGTCATGGATTATGCTTCATTTATAAGAATTTACTCAATGAGCACTAATGATCAGTTTAGAATGATCAAATTAACTGGCCAGTAATCTTGACATGGCCGCTCTAAATCGTATGTAACTTTTGATTTCAAGCTTAGAATGTGTGGAATCCAAAATGTTAAGCTTTATCAATTTTCTATATTCTGAAAAATTTTGAGATAGAAATAGATACGATAAAGCGTCCAAGTAATTCAATCAATCCCAAACTGTGTGATGTCATACATTATTCTTTATTTACTAGATTTTATTACTCAATGAGCCCCAATTATCAGTTTAAAATGATCAATTTAACTGGCCGATCAACCTGACATGTTTGCACTAAATCGTCAGTAACTTTTGATTTATAACTCAAAATAACACGAATCAAATGTCCACGTTAAGCTAATTCAATTTTCTAAATTGTGACAAAATTTGACACAGAACTAGATACGATAAACCGTCCAAGAAATCCAATCTATCATGAAATGCGTGATTCCATGGATTATGCTTCATTGATAAGCCTTCACTCAATGAGCACCAATGATCAGTTTAAAATAATCATATTAACTGGCCGATCAACTTGACATATCCTCACTAAATTGTCTGTTAATTTTTATTTAGAGCTCAGAATGACACGAATCCAATTCCCACATTAATGTAGCTCAATTTTCTATATCTTGACAAAATTTGAGACATAAATTGAGACGAGAAAGCGTCCAACTAATCCAATCTATAAAAACTGCTTGATGCCATGCTCTATGATTCATTTGTAAGCTTTTAATTAATGAGCACCAATGATCAATTTAGGATGATCACTGTAGCTGGCTGATCAACTTGACATGTCTGCACTAAACCGTCCGTAACTTTTGATTTAGAGCTCAAAATGACACAGATTCAACGTCCACGTTAAGCTACCTGAATTTTCGATATTGTGACAAAATTTGAGACATAACTACATACGATAAGGTGTCCAAGTAATCCAATCTATCAGAAATTGCGTGATGCCATGCTTTATGCTTCATTTATAAGCATTTAGTTAATGTGCACCAATGATCAGTTTAGAATGATCACTTTAACTGGCCGATCAACTTAACATTTCCACACTAAATCGTCCATAACTTTTGATTTAGAGCTCACAATGACACGAATCCAATGCCCACATCAAACTAGCTCAATTTTCTACATTTTGACAAAATTTGAGTTAGAAATAGAGACGACAAAGTTTCCAAGTAATCCAATCTATCCTAAACTACGTGATGTCATGTTTTATGCTTCATTTATAAGCTTTTACTCAATAAGCACCAATGATCAGTTTAGAATAATTAGTTTAGAATGATCATTTTAACTGGCCAATACACTTGACATGTCTGCACTATATCGTCCGTAACTTTTGATTTAGAGCTCAAAGTGATACGAATCCAATCTCCATGTTAAGCTAGCTCAATTTTCTATATTGTGACAAAATTTCAGACAAAAATAGATACGAAAAAGCATCCAAGTAATCCAGTCTATCTCAAACTGCCTGATACCATGTATTATGCTTCATTTATAAGCCTTTACGCAATGAGCACCAATGAGCAGTTTAGAATTATCATTTTAACTGGCGATCAACTTGACATATTTGCACTAAATCGTCTGTAACTTTTGATTAGAGCTCGGAACGACACGAACCCAATGCCCACGTTAAGCTAGCTCAATTTTCTATATTTTGACAAAATTTGAGACATAAATAGATACGACAAAGCATCCAAGTAATCAAATCTATCCAAAATTGTGTGATGCCATGAAATATGTTTCATTTATAAGCCTTAACTCAATGAGCAGTAATGATCAGTTTAGAATGATCAATTTAACAGGCCGATAAACTTGACATATCTGCACTAAATCATCCGTAACTTTTGATTAATAGCTCATAATGATACAAATCCAATGCCTACGTTACGCTAGCTCAATTTTCTATATTGTGACAAAATTTAAGAGAGAAATAGTTACGACAAAGCGTCCAAGTAATCAATCTATCCCTAACTGCGAGATGCCATGCATTCCTTTACTCAATGAGCACAAATGATCAATTTAGAGTGATCATTTTAACTAGACGATCAACTCGACATGTATGCACCAAATCGTCCATAAATTTTGATTTATACCTTAGAATGACATGAATCCAATGCCCACGTTAAATTAGTTCAATTTTCTATACTTTGACGAAATTTGAGACATAAATATATAGGAAAAAGTGTCCAAGTAATCCAATCTATCCTAAACTGCGTGATGCCAAGCATTATTCTTCATTTATAAGCTTTTACTCCATGAGCACCAATGATCAGTTTAGAATGATCATTTTAAATGGCCGATCAACTTGACATGGCTGCACTAAATCGTCCGTAACTTTTGATTTTTAAAGCTTAGAAACACACGAATCCAATGCCCACGCTAGCTAAATTTTCTATAGTGTAACAAAATTTGAGGCAGAAATAGATACGACAAAGCATCCAAGTAATCCAATCTATCCATAACTATGTGATACCATGCATTATGCTTCATTTCTAATCCTTTACTTAATGAGCCCCAATGATCGGTTTAGAATGATCACTTTAACTGGCCGATCAACTTGACATGTCCGCACTAAATCGTCCGTAATTTTATTTAGAGCTCAGAATGACACGAATCCAATGCCCACGTTAAGCTAGTTCAATTTTCTATATTATGACAAAATTTGAGATAGAACTAGATACGACAAAACGTCCAAGTAATCCAATCTATCCCAAACCGCATGATGCCATGGATTATGCTTCATTTATAAGGCTTTACTCAATGAGTACCAATGGTCAGTTTTGAATAATCATATTAACTTGTCGATTTACTTGACATGTCCGCACTAAATCTTCCATAAATTTTGATTTAAATCTCAGAATGACACAAATCCAATGCCCACGTCAAGCTAACTCAATTTTCTACATTTTGACAATATTTAAGACTAAATTTGGTTTGAAAAATCTTCCAAGTAATCAAATCTATCCAAAACTGTGTGATGTTATGTCATATGCTTCATTGATAAGCCTTTACTCAATGAACACTAGTGATCAGTTTAAAATGATCGTTTTAACTGGCCGATCAACTTGACATATCTGCACTTAGTCGTACTTAACTTTTGATTTGTAGCTCATAATGACACATATCCAATGACCAGGTTATGCTAGCACAGTTTTCGATATTGTGACAAAATCTAAGGCAGAAATAGATACGACAAATCATCTAAGTAATCCAATCTATCCCAAACTACGAGATGCCATGCATTCCTTTACTGAATGAGCACCAATGATCAGGTTAGAGTGATCATTTTAATGGGATGATCAACTTGACATGTCTGCACTAAATCGTGTGTAACTTTGGATTTATAGCTTAGAATGACACGAATCCAATGCCCACGTTAAACTAGTTCAATTTTCTATATTATGACAAAATTTGAGACATAAATACATAGGACAAAGCGTCCAAGTAATCCAATCTATCCCAAACTGCGTGATGCCATGCATTATTTTTCATTTATAAGGTTTTACTCCATGAGCACCAATAACCAGTGTAGAATGATCATTTCAACTGGCCGATTAACTTGACATGGCTGCACTAAATCCTCCATAACTTTTGATTTATAGGATAGAAACACACGAATCCAATGCCCACGTTAAGCTAGCTAAATTTTCTGTAATGTAACAAAATTTGAGACAGAAATAGATAAGATAAAGCGTCCAAGTAATCCAATCTATCCATAACTATGTGATGCCATGTATATGCTTCATTTCTTAGCCTTTACTCAATGAACACCAATGATCAGTTTAGAATGATCACTTTAACAGGCCGATAACCTTGACATGTCCGCACTAAATCTTCTGTAACTTTTCATTTAGAGCTCTGAATGACACGAATCCAATACCCACGTTAAGCTAGATATATTTTCAATATTGTTACAAAATTTGAGATAGAACTAGATACGAAACACTGTACAAGAAATTAAATCTACACCAAAGTGCATTCCTTTACTCAATGAGCACCAATGATCAGTTTAGAGTGATCATTTTAACTAGTAGATCAACTTGACATGTCTGCACTAAATCATCCGTCACTTTTTATTTATAGCTTAAAATGACACGAATTCAATTCCCATGTTAAACTAGTTCAATTTTCTATATTCTAAAAAAAATTTGAGACAAAACTAGATAACAAGGCATCCAAGTATTCCAATCTATCCCGAACTACGTGATACCATGCATTATACTTCATTTCTAAGCCTTCACTAAATGAGCACCAATGATCAGTTTAGAATAATCATAATAACTGGCCGATCAACTTGACATGTCCGCACTAAATCATCTGTAACTTTTGATTTATAGCTCAAAATGACATGAATCCAATGCCCACATTAACCTAGCTCAATTTTCTATATTAAGAAAAAATTGAGACAACAAAAGATACGAAAAACATCCAAGTAATCCAATCTATCCCAAATTGTGTGATGCCATGAATTATGCTTCATTCATAAACCTTTACTCAATGAGCACCAATGATTAATCATATTAACTTGCCGATCAACTTAACATCGCTACACTAAGTCGTCCGTCACTTTTGATTTATAGCTCATAATGACATGAATCCAATGCTCATGTTAAGCTAGTTCAATTTTCTATATTGTGACAAAATTTGAGACATAACTAGATACGAAAAAGCGTCCAAGTAACCCAATCGATCCTAAATAATGTAATAGATTATGCTTCATTTATAAGCGTTTACTGAATGAGTACCAATGATCAGTTTAGAATTGTAATATTAATTGTTCGAAAATTTTGATTTAGAGCTCATAATGACACGAATCCAGTGCCCACGGTTTAGCTCAATTATCTATATTTTGACAAAATTTGGGACAGAACTAGACACGACAAAGAGTCCAAGTAATCCAATCAATCTAAAACTGTGAGATGCCATGCATTATGTTTCATTTATAAGCCTTTACACAATGAGCACCAGTTAGCAGTTTAGATTGATCATTTTAACTAGCCGATCAACTTGACATTTTTGCACTAAATAGTACGTAACTTTTGATTTATAGCTTAGAATGACGCGAATATAATGGCCACGTTAAACAAGTTCAATTTTCTATTTTATGTCAAAATTTGAAATAAAACTAGATACGACAAAGTATCCAAGTATTCCAATCTATCTCAAACTGCGTGATGCCATGCATTATGCTTCATTTATAAGCTTTCACTGAATGAGCACCAATGATCAGTATAGAATAATCATATTAACTGGCCGATCCACTTCACATGTCCGCAATAAATCGTGCGTAAATTTTTGATTTAGAGCTCAAAATGACACGAATCCAATTCCCATGTTATACTAGCTCGATTTTCTATATTGTGACAAAATTTGAGAAATAAATTGATACGACAAAGCGTCTAAGTAATCCAGTACATCCTAAATTGCGTGATGCCATGCATTATTCTTCATTTATAAGCGTTTACTTAATGAGCGCCAATGATCAGTTTAGAATGATCACTTAACTGGCCGATCGACTTGACATTTCCACACTCAATCGTCTGTAACTTTTGATTTAGTGCTCACAATGACAGAAATCCAATACCCACATTAAGCTTGCTAAAATTTCTATATTTTGACAAAATTAGAGACCGAAACAGAGATGATAAGGCATACAAGTAATCCAATCTATCTCAAACTGCTTGATGCCACACTTTACGCTTCATTTATAACCCTTTACTTAATGAGGACAAGTGATCAATTTGGAATGATCACATTAACTGGCCAATCAACTTGACATGTACGCACTTAATTGTCCATAACTAATTATTTAGAGCTCAGAAACACATGAATCCAATGCCCACGTTAAGCTAGCTCAATTTTATATATTGTAATAAATTTGAGGTAGAACTAGATACAACAAAGCATTCTAGTAAAAAAATCTATCCCAAACCGCGTGATGCCATGCATTATGATTCATTTATAAGCCTTTACACAATGCGTACCAATGATCAGTTTAGAATAACCATATTAACTGGCCGATCCACTTGACATGTCCACACTAAATCGTCCGTAAATTTTGATTTAGAGCTCAGAATAACACGAATCCAGTGCCCACGTTAATTTAGCTCAAATTTCTATATTTTGACAAAATTTAAGACACAACTAGATACGGTAAAGCATCCAAGTAATCCAACCTATCCCAAACCACATGATGCCATGCATTATCCTTCATTTATAAGCCTTTACTCAATGAGTACAAATCATCAGTTTTGATTAATCATATTAACAGGCTGATCCACTTGACATATCCGCACTAAATCGTCCTTAAATTTTGATTAAGAGCTCAGACTAACACGAATCCAATGCACACGTTAAGATAGCTCAATTTTCAATATTGTTACAAAATTTGGGGCAGAAACAGATACGATAAAGCGTCCAAGTAATCCAATCTATCTTGAACTGTGTGATGCTATGAATTATGCTTTATTTATAAGCCTTTACTCAATGAGCACCGATTATCAGTTTAGAATGATTATTTTAACTGGCCTATCAACTTGATATGGTTGCACTAAATCTTCCGTTACTTTGTTTTATAGCTCAGAATGACATCAATCCAATGTCCACGTTGATCGGCCATGCATTATGCTTCATTTATAAGCCTTTACATAATGCGTACCGATGATCAGTTTAGAATAATCATTTTAACTGGCCGATCTACTTGATATGTCCGCACTAAATTTTGATTTAGAGCTATGAATAACACGAATCTAATGCGGACATGAATCTAGCTCAAATTTCTATATTTTGACAAAATTTAAGACAGAACTAGATACGGCAAAGCTTCCAAGTAATCCAATTTATCCCAAACCATGTAATGCCATGCATTATCCTTCATTTTTAAACCTTTACTTAATGAGTACCAATGATCAGTTTTGAATAATCATATTAACTGGCCGATCCACTTGACATGTCCGCACTAAATCTTCCGTAAATTTTAATTTAGAGCTTAGAATGACACGAATCCAATGCCCACGTTAAGCTAGCTCAATTTCCTTTATTTTGACAAAATTTGATACAGTAATAGAGATGGCTAAAAAATCTTCTGTAACTTTTGATTTAGAGCTCAGAATGACACGAATCCAATGCCCACGTTAAGCTAACTCAATTTTCTATATTGTGACAAAATTTGATACATAAATAGATACGATAAAGCGTCTAAGTAATCCAGTGCATCCCAAACTGCGGGATGCCATGCATTATTCTTCATTTATAAGCCTTTACTTAATGAGCACCAACGGTCGTTTAGATAGCTCATATTAACTGGCCGATCCACTTGACATGTCCACACTAAATCGTCCGTAAATTTTAATTTAGAGCTAAAAAACACACGAATCCAATGCCCACGTTAAGCTAGCTCAATTTTTTATAGTGTAACAAAATTTGAAATAGAACTAGATACGACAAAGCGTCAAAGTAATCCAATCTATCCCGAACTGCGTGATGCCATGCATTATGCTTCATTTACAAGCCTTTACTCAATTAGCAGCTATGATCAGTTTAGAATGATCACTTTAACTGTCCGATCAACTTCACATGTCTGCACTAAATCTTCTGTAACTTTTGATTTAGAGCTCAGACTGACACGGATCCAATGCCCACATTAAGCTAACTCAATTTTCTATATTGGGACAATATTTCATGCATAAATAGATATGACAAAGCGTCTAAATAATCCAGTGCATCCCAAAATGCATGATGCCATTCATTATTCTTCATTTATAAGCCTTTACTTAATGAGCAGCAACGGTCACTTTTGATAGATCACTTTAACTGGCCGATCAACTTGACATGTGCACACTAAAACGTCAGTAACTTTTGATTTAGAGCTCAGTAACACACGAATCCAATGCCCACGTTAAACTAGCTAAATTTTTTATAGTGTAACAAAATTTGAAATAGAACTAGATACGACAATGCGTCAAAGTAATCCAATCTATCCCGAACTGCGTGATGCCATGCATTATGTTTCATTTATAAGCCTTTACTCAATCAGTACCTATGATCAGTTTAGAATGATCACTTTAACTGTCCGATCAACTTGACATGTACGCACTAAATCGTCCATAACTTTTGATTTAGATCTCAGAAACACACGAATCCAATGCGCACATTAAGGTAGCTGAATTTTCTATATTGTAGCAAAATGTGAGGTAGAACTAGATACGACAAAGCATTCTAGTAATCAAATCTATCCCAAACCGCGTGATACCATGCATTATGATTCATTTATAAGCCATTACACAATGCGTACCAGTGATCAGTTTAGAATAATCATATTACCTGGCCGATCCACTTGACATGTCCTCACTAAATCGTCCGTAAATTTTGATTTAGAGCTCAGACTAACACGAATCCAATGCCCACATTAATTTAGCTCAAATTTCTAGATTTTGACATAATTTAACACACAACTAGATACGGTAAAGCCTCCAAGTCATCGAACCTACCCCGAACCACATGATGCCATGCATTATCCGTCGTTTATAAGCCTTTACTCAATGAGTACCAATGATCATTTTTGAATAATCATATTAACTGGCCAATCCACTAGACATATCCGCACTAAATCATCCTTCAATATTGATTTAGAGCTCAGAATAATACAAATCCAATGCACACGTAAGCTAGCTCAATTTTCAATATTGTGACAAAATTTGAAGCAGAAATAGATATGATAAAGCGTCCAAGTAATCAGATCTATCCTGAACTGCGTGATGCTATGCATTATGCTTCATTTATAAGCCTTTACTTAATGAGCACCAATGATCAATTTAGAATGATTTTTTTAACTGGCCGTTCAACTTGATATGGTTACACTAAATCTTTTGTAACTTTGTTTTATAGCTCAGAATGACATCAATCCAATTCCACATTGGTCGGCCATGTATTATGCTTCGTTTATAAGCCTTTACATAATGCGTACTGATGATCAGTTTAGAATAATCATTTTAATTGGCCGATCCACTTGATATGTCCGCACTAAATCATCTATAAAATTTTGATTTAGAGCTATGAATAACACGAATCCAATGCCGACATTAATCTAGCTCAAATTTCTATATTTTGACAAAATTTAAGACAGAACTAGATATGGCAAAGCGTCCAAGTAATCCAACCTATCCCAAACCATGTGATGCCATGCATTATCCTTCATTTATAAACCCTTACATAATGAGTACCAATGATCAGTTTTGAATAATCATATTAACTGGCCGATCCACTTGACATGTCCACACTAAATCGTCCGTAAATTTTAATTTAGAGCTCAGAATGACACGAATCCAATGCCCACGTTAAGCTAGCTCAATTTCCTTTATTTTGACAAAATTTGAGACAGTAATAAAGACGGCTAAATCTTCTGTAACTTTTGATTTAGAGCTCAAAATGACACGAATCCAATGCCCATGTTAAGCTAACTCAATTTTCTATATTGTGACAAAATTTGATACATAAATAGATACGACAAAGCGTCTAAGTAATCCACTGCATCCCAAACTGCGTGATGCCATGCACTATTCTTCATTTATAAGCCTTTACTTAATGAGCACCAACGGTCAGTTTAGATAGATCACTTTAATTGGCCGATAACTTGACATGTCCACACTAAAACGTCAGTAACTTTTGATTTAGAGCTCAGAAACATACGAATCTAATGCCAACGTTAAGCTAGCTAAATTTTTTATAGTGTAACAAAATTTGAAATAGAACTAGATACGATAAAGCGTCAAAGTAATCCAATCTATCCCGAACTATGTGATGTCATGCATTATGCTTCATTTATAATCCTTTACTCAATCAACACCTATGATCAATTTAGAATGATCACTTTAACTGTCCGATCAACTTCACATGTCCGCACTAAATCTTCTATAACTTTTGATATAGATCTCAGAATGACACGAATCCAATGCCCACGTTAAGCTAGCTCAATTTTGTATATTGTGACAAAATTTGATACATAAATAGATACGATAAAGAGTCTAACTAATCTAATCCATCCCAAACTGCATGATACCATGTATTATTCTTCTTTTATAAGGTTTTACTCAATGAGCACCAATGATCAGTTTAGAATGATCATTTTAACTGGCTTATCAACTTGACATGTCTGCACTAAATCGTGCTTAACATTTGAATTAGAGCTCAGAATGACACGAATCCAATGCCCACGTTAAGCTAGCTCAAGTTTTTCTATTGTGACAAAATTTGAAACAGAACTAGAGATGAGAACGCATCCAAGTAATCCCATCTATCCCAAACTGCGTGATGCCATGCATTATTTTTAATTTGTAATCTTTTACTCAATGAGTACCAATGATCAGTTTAGAATGATCATTTTAACAGGCCGATCAACTTGTCATGTCTGCACTAAATCATACATAACTTTTGATTTATACTTCAGAATGACATGAATCCAATGCCCACATTAAGCTAGTTCAATTTTCTATATTGTAACCAAATTTGAGACAGAACTAGATATGACAAATCATCCAAGTAATCCAATCTATCCGAAACTAAATGATGCCATGCATTACGCTTCATTTATAAGCCTTTACTCAATGAGAACCTAAGATCAGTTTAGAATAATCACTTTAACTGTCCGGTCAACATGACATGTCCGCACTAAATCTTACGTAACTTTTTATTTAGAGGTCAGAATGAACGAATCCAATGCCCACGTTAAGCTAGCTCAATTTTCTATATTGTGACAAAATTTGAGACATAAATAGTTATGACAAAGCGTCAAAGTAATTCAATGCATCCCAAACTGCGTGACGCAATGCATTATTCTTCATTTATAAGCCTTTACTAAATGAGCAGCAATGACCTGTTTAGAATGATCATTTTAACTGACCGATCAACTTGAGATGTTTGCACTAAATCGTCCATAACTTTTGATTTATAGCTTAGAATGACACAAATCCAATGATCACATTAATCTAGTTCAATTTTCTATATTGTGACAAAATTTGAGACAAAACTAGATACGATAAAACGTCCAAGTAATCTAATATATCCCAAACTGCATGATGCCATGCATTATGCTTAATTTAAAAGGATTTTTGTCAATGAGGACCAATGATCAGTTTTGAATAATCATATTAGCTGACCGATCAACTTGACATGTCCACACTAAATCTTTCGTAACTTTTGATTTAAGGTTCCGAATGACACGAATCCAATGCCCACGTTAAGCTAGCTCAATTTTCTATATTGTTACAAAATTTGAGACATAATTATATACGACAAACTACTTGATGTCATGCTTTATGCTTCATTTATAAGCATTTACTCAATGACCACCAATGATTTGTTTAGATTTATCACTTTAACTCCCCACTCAACTTGACATGTCCGCACTAAATCGTCCGTAACTTTTTATTTGGAGCCCAGAAACACACAAATCTAATGCACACGTTAAGCTAGCTCAATTTTCTGTAGTGTAACAAAATTTGAGACAGAAATAGACACAACAAAGCGTCCAAGTCAACCAATATATCCATAACTGTGTGATACCGTGAATTATGCTTCATTTATAAGCCTTTACTCAATGAGCACCAATGATCAGTTTAGAATGATCACTTTAACTGGGCAATCAACTTGACATGTCCACACTAAATCGTCCTTAACTTTTGATTTAGAGCTCTGAATGACACGAATCCAATGTCTATGTTAAGCTAGCTAAATTTTCTATATTTTGACAAAGTTTGATACAAAAATAGAGACGACAATGTGTCCAAGTAATCCAATCTATCCAAAATTTTTGCTGCCATGCTCTATGCTTCATTTATAAGCCTTTACTTAATGAGTACCAATAATCTATTTAGAATGATCACTTTAACTGGCCACTCAACTTGACATGTCCACACTAAAAATCGTCCGTAACTTTTGATTTAAAATTCAGAATGATACGAATCCAATGACCACGTTAAGCTAGCTCAATTTTCTATATTTTGAGAAAATTTGAGATAGAAATATATAAGGAAAAGTGTCCAAGTAGTCCAATCTATCCAAAACTTTGTGATGCCAGGCATTATGCTTCATTTATAAGGCTTTACTCAATGAGAACCAATGATCAGTTTAGAATAATCACATTAACTGGCCGATCAACTTGACATGTCCACAATAAATCGTTCGTAACTTTTGATTTAGAGTTCTGTATGAGACGAATCGAATGCCCACGTTAAGCTAGCTCAATTTTCTATATTGTAACAAAATTTGTGACAGAAATAAATACGACAAAGAGTCCAATTAATCCAGTCCATCCCAAATGTCTAAGTTACCCAACCTATCCCAAACTGCGTTATGTCATGCATTATGCTTCATTTATAAACCTTTACTTAATGAGCACCAATGACCAGTTTAGAATAATCATATTAACTGACTAATCAACTTGACATGTCCACACTAATTCGTCAGTAACTTTTGATTTAGAGCTCAGAATGACACGAATCATATGCCCACGTTAAGCTAGCTCAATTTTCTATATTGTGACAAAATTTGAGACCGAAATAGATACGAGAAATCGTCCAAGTAATCCAGTCCATCCCAAACTTCCTGATGCCATGCGTTATTCTTCATTTATAAGTTTTACTCAACGAGCACCAACGATCAGTTTAGAACGATAATTTTAACTAGTCGATCAACTTGACATGTGTGCACTAAATCGTCAATAACTTTTGATTTATAAATTAGAATGACACGAATCCAATGCCCACATTAAGCTAGTTCAATTTTCTATATTGTGACAAAATTTGAGACAGAACTAGATATGACAAATTAACCAAGTAATCCAATATATCTCAAACTGCGTGATGCCATGCATTATGCTTCATTTATAAGCCTTTACTCAATGAGCACCAATGATCAGTTTAGAATGATCACTTTAACTGGCCAATCAACTTGACACGTCCGCACTAAATCCTCCGTAACTTTTGATTTAGAGCTCAAAATGACACGAATCCAATGTCCACGTTAAGCTAGCTCAACTTTTTATATTTTTACAAAATTTGAGATAGAATTAGATACGAAAAAGCATCCCAATAATCCAATCAATCCCAAACTGTGTGATGCCATGCATTATTTTCATTTATAAGTATTTACTCAGTCAGCACCAATGTTAGTTTAGAATTATCATTTTAACTAGCCGATCAACTTGTCATCTTTCCACTAAATCGTCCATAACTTTTGATTATAGCTCAGAATTATACGAATCCAATGCCCACATTAAACTAGTTCAATTTTCTATATTGTGACAAAATTTGAAACATAACTAGATAAGACAAAGCAACCCAGTAATCCAATCTATCCCAAACTGCATGATGATATACATTATGCTTCATTTATAAGCCTTTACTCAGGGACCACCAATGATCAGTTTATAATGACCACTTTAACTCGTCAATCAACTTGACACGTCTGCCGTAAAGCTTTCATAACTTTTGATTTAGAGCTCAGAAAGACACGAATCCAATGCCCACGCTAAGCTAGCTCAATTTTCTATATTGTGACAAAATTTGAGACTGAAATAGATACGACAAAGGGTTCAAATAATCCAATCTATCGCAGACAACATGATGCCATGCATTATTTTTCATTTATAAGCTTTTACTCAATGAGCAGCAATGATCAGTTTAAAATTATAATTTTATCTCGCTGATCAACTTGACATGTCTGCACTAAATCGTCCATAAGTTTTGATTTATAGCACAGAATGATACGAATCCAATGCCCACATTAAGCTAGGTAAATTTTCTATATTGTGACATAATTTGAAAGAGAACTAGATATGACAACATCTCCAAGTAATCCAATCTATCCGTAACTGCGTGATGCCATGCATTATGCTTCATTTATAACCCTTTACTGAATGAGCACCAATGATCAGTGTAGAATGACCATTTTAACTGACCATCAACTTGACACATCCGCACTAAATCGTCTGTAACTTTTCATTTAGAGATCAGAATGACACGAATCCAATGCCCACGTTAAGCTAGCTCAATTTTCTATATCAGCGTTGTTCGTTTATCTACCACACCATCTGCGGCAGCGACCTGCGGTCCGATGCTATGGTTAGACGTTGTAGTATTGTTGTTCGTTATCGCCGCAGGTTATCACCGCAGAGTCTAACCACAGTTTGTCGCCGCAGGTTTGTTCGTTTGGCAATCGTGCGGTTGATCGCAGGTTGTCGCAGCAGGTTTGTTCGTTTGGCAAACGCACAATTATTCTTTCATATATTTATATAATTATATCTTTATAAATTTGTTCAATAAAGATTTTTTTGTTAACAATCATAAAAAAAATGTTTAGTTAAATATAGTTATATAGTTAATAATAAAATCATAAATTAAATTAAAAAAATAATAAAATAACTTTTTTAATTAAATAAAATAAAAATAATTCATCAAAGTTATATATTAAACTAAAATAAATAAAAATAAAATGTCAAATTCTTAACTAAAAAATTTAATATGATAGTCGACATCTTCTACCATGTTCATTTGTGATCTTATCACGCAGAATTTCTATTACCCTATCACGCAGAATTTCTATTACCCTATCACCGGTCGGCTCATATGGAATATGCTCACCATATACATTGTCACCATCACCTTCTTCTCCTTCTTCTTCTTCATCACCATGAGCATGATATTCTTCTATGTTTTGCCACTATGCAAAATCGTAATCCTCTCGGTGTGAATCCCGAATGAAATTGTGTAGTGACGTCGTTGCTGTTACAAGCTTAATCCACTTAGTCAAACCATACTTCGGATGCTTACGATCTAAAATCCTCCATTTTGCTTTCCATACTCCAAATGTCCGCTCAATCTCTGATCTCAAACTTGAATGTTTTCGATTGAACAGTTCTCGTGTGTTTGTTGGTGGTCCTCTAGCAAATTGACCTAGATGATATCGAATCCTACGATGCCGACCAAGATACCCTGTCCTATTAGGATATCAAGAGTCAACTAGATAGTACTTTCGCACAATGAAGGCTCATTTTTCGCACAATGAGTCAATACCTTTGTATCATGTGCTTTACCAGGTACACCGACATATGTGTATATGAACTTCATATCAAAGTTACATACATCAAGAACATTAATTGTAGGTTCTTGTTTTCTACGTCTATACGCTTATGCAGTTCGACTAGGTGGGTGAACTGGGACATGAGTTCCATCAAGTGCTCCAATACAATCGTTAAAAAATGGCCAATATCGATCATCATTCCTTAAAACCGGATTTACTCTTGTAAACTCACATTCTTCTGGTTTTAGTGTATCCGCTGCAAACTTGAGAAGAACACTCAAAACATCATCAAGTTTTCTTTTCACTGTATCCAATGACCGTTGATATCTTTCAGCTATAACCCGCATTGTTTTGTCTTGACCAACCACCTAAAGAAACATGGCGATAGATTCTTCAATGTAGACATTTTCAGACTCTTGTAATCCATATTTCCTATTTAGCATCCTACATAACTCTTCAAATATTTTTTCATTCATTCGAATAATAAGCTGTTGAACATGACGCCATCGTGCTCCTCGATCTGTTCTATGACTCAATCTCTCAATACTAAGCACACCAAGCAAACCAAATTCATCTTCATCATCATCATCATCTGAAAAATATATTGAAAATACAAAACTTATATAAGGCTAAAAAATAATTGTAAACCAAAAGACATGTGCTGTTATATACCAAATTATATATATAAACTGAAATCATAATCCAAAATATTTAAAAAGTTCATAGTAGTTAAAAAGTTAATTTTATCATCATAGTACTTAAGCTAAAATATTAGACCATAAAAACATAAACAAAAGCTAATCATCAAGTTTTTTCCCAGTCCTATGCTCCAAATAGTTGATCTTATCTTCAGCACTAGAAAACTCTACAAAGCCTTGGCGATTCGCTGCATCATCTAAAAGATGGTCAATCGATGCTCAGTGAAATGGAGACCACTTCCTCACTCCAGGCAATTCATTAAGTATCTCAACTACACGTTCAACGCTAGAAGCGTACTCACGCTCGAGCATTTGTTTTACTATTTTGTTCTTCTTCTTTAGAATTTCATTGCGTTCAACACAAGTCTTTATAACTACATCTTTCTCTTTGCGCCTTCTTTTGGTTTTTGAACTTCCAGCTTGGGTTTGTGGCTCACGTTAAGCTAGCTGATTTTCTACATTGTGACAAAATTTTAGGCTGAAATAGATACAACAAAACGTCCAAGTAATCCAGTCTATCCCAAACTGCGTGACGCCATGCGTTCTTCATTTATAAGCTTGTACTCAATGAGCACCAACGATGAGCTTAGAATGATCATTTTAACTGGACAATCAACTTGACATGTCTGCACTATATCGTCCATAGCTTTGATTTATAGCTCAGAATGCCACGAATCCAATGGCCATTCAATTTTCTATATTGTGACAAAATTTGAAACAGACCTAGATACGACAAAGCGTCCAAGTAATCCAATCTTTCCCAAACTGTGTGATGACATGCATTATGCTTTATTTATAAGCCTTCACTCAATCAGCACCAATGATCAGTTTACAGTTATCTCTTTCACTGGCCGATCAACTTGACATGTCTGCACTTAATCGTCCGTAACTTTTTATTTAGAGCTCAGAATGACACAAATCAAATGCCTACGTTAATCTAGCTCAATTTTAAATATTATGACAAACTTTGAGATAGAAATAGATACGACAAAGCGTCCAAGTAATCCAGTCCATCCCAAACTGCGTGATGCCATGCATTATTCTTCATTTATATGCTTTTACTCAATGAGAACCATCGATCAGTTTAGAATCATCATTTTAGCTGGCCGATAAACTTAACATGTCTGCACTACATCGTCCATAACTTTTGATTTTTTGCTCGGAATGACACGAATCCAATGCCCACATTAAGCTAGTTCAATTATCTATATTGTGACAAAATTTAAGACAAAAATAGATACGACAAAACGTACAAGTAATCCAATCTATCCTAAACTGCGCGATGCCATGCATTATTTTTCATTTATAAGCTTTTTCTCAATGAGCACCAATGATCAGTTTAACAGGCCGATCAACTTGTCATGTCCGCACTAAATCGTCCGTAACTTTTGATTTAGAGCTCGGAAACAAATGAATCCAATGCCCACGTTAATCAAGCTCAATTTTCTATAGTGTAACAAAAAAGAGACAGAAATAGATATGACAAAGAGTCCAAGTAATCCAATCCATTCCAAACTGCACGATGCCATGCATTATTTTTCATTTATAAGCTTTTACTCAATGGATCACCAATGATCAGTTTAGAATGATCACTTTAACTGGCCAATCAACTTGACATGTCCACACTAAATCGTCCGTAAATTTTTATTTAGAGTTTTGAATGACATGGATCCAATGCCCACGTTAAACTAGCTCAATTTTCTATATTGTGAGAAAATTTTAGACAGAAGTATATACGACAAAATGTCCAAGTAATCCAGTCTATCCCAAACTGCGTGACGCCATGCGTTATTCTTCATTTATAAGCTTTTACTCAATGAACACCAATGATCAGTTTAGAATGATTATTTTAACTGGCCAATCAACTTGACATGTCTTCACTATATCGTCCATAGCCTTTGATTTATAGCTCAGAATGCCACGAATCTAATGCCCATTCAATTTTCTATGTCACATTTGAAACAGAACTACATACGAAAAAGCGTCCAAGTAATCCAATCTTTCCCAAACTGGGTGATGCCATGCATTATGCTTTATTTATAAGCCTTCACTCAATCAGCACCAATGATCAGTTCAGAATTATCACTTTAACTGTCTGATCAACTTGACATGTCTGCACTAAATCGTCCGTAACTTTTGATTTAGAGCTCAAAATGATACAAATCAAATGCCCACGTTAAGCTAGCTCAATTTTCAATATTGTGACAAACTTTGAGATAATAATAGATACGTTAAATACTACAAGAAAACTTTAGTATTTCCAATGGCTTTTTCGATGGCTTTTCTGACGGAAGTAAAACCGTCGCAATATTCCAACGCCTATGCGATGGTTTTCCGTTGATAATTTGCGATGCTTGCACTATCGTCGGGAAATTGAAGGTAAAACCTGATGGCTTTCCATCCGTTTTCTGACAAAAGCATTTCGCCGGGATATCCTCTTTAAACCATCGCAAATTACCGACGAAATACAAACTGTCGGCTTTTTTCAGATGATTTTTCGATGGAATGTTGTTTTTACTCTCCGTCTGGAATCCTTCGGGAACATATCGGTGGGCTGACTTCAAGTATCGTCGGTTGGTCGTCCGAAATATCCAACCATGGTCAGAAACCGTCGGAAATCCATTGGAAACTGGAATTTTCTTAAGAATAATCTATTAATAATTAGTGATTATCCTGCCGTTGTGAGAAACCGTCGGAAATCCATCAGAAACGGGAATATTCTTAAGAATAATCTATTAAAAATTTGGGATTCTCTGTTAAAAATTCATAATAACCAGTTAAAATTCATAGTAATCTCTTAAAAGTTCGTGATAATCTTCTAATTTTCAATATAAATACACTATGCTCCTTCATAATTTCATCAGAACAAAAAATCTTAAGAAAATGTCTTCTTCAGGTTCTTATGATTATTTTTGATCGTGGATGGAAAAATCTCGGTATGATTCAACAATGGGAGAATTGGCTGATGAATTTGCGCAAGGTGTTGAAGAGTTCATGATATTTGCATCAAACAATAGCATGACATCATAGATTAATCTCTGTCAGAGAGATACGTAATCATTTGTATAGGACTGGATTTATGCCGGGTTATAAAATTTCGTATTCCCATGGAGAAACTGATGCAACGATGCAATATTATGGTAGTACTTAAAAAAGATTAGATAGTACTAATGTTAGGGTAGAGGAACCGGCATAACAAGTTGATATAAATGGACGTACTGTTCAGATGGTGAATGATGCACTACATCGTCCATACTTTTTGATTTGTTGCTCAGAATGACACGAATCCAATGCCCATATTAAGCTAGTTCAATTTTCTATATTGTGATGAAATTTAAGACAAAAATAGATACGAAAAAGCGTACAAGTAATCCAATCCATCCCAAACTGTGCGATGCCATGCATTATTTTTCATTTATAAGCTTTTTTTCAATGAGCACCAATGATCAGTTTAATAGGCCGATCAACTTGTCATGTCCGCACTAAATCGTTTGCACTAAATCGTCCATAACTTTTGATTTAGAGATCGGAAGCACATGAATCCAATGGCCACGTTAAGCTAGCTCAATTTTCTATAGTGTAACAAAATAAGAGACCGAAATAGATACGACAAAGCATCCAAGTAATCCAATCCATTCCAAACTACGCGATGCCATGCATTATTTTTCATTTATAAGCTTTTACTCAATGGAGCACCAATGATCAGTTTAACAGGCCGATCAACTTGGCATGTCTACACTAAATCGTCAGTAACTTTTGATTTAGATATCGGAAACACATGAATCCAATGGCCACGTTAAGCTAGCTGAATTTTCTATAGTGAAAAAAAATAAGAGACATCAATAGATACGATAACGCATCCAAATAATCCAATCTATCCAAAACTGTGTGATGCCATGCATTATGCTTCATTAATAAGCCTTTACTCAATCAGCACCAATGATCAATTTAGAATGATCACTTTAACTGGCCAGCCAACTTGACATGTACGCACTAAATCGTCCGTAACTTTTGATTTAGAGTTCTTTAATTACACGGATCCAATGCCCACGTTAAACTAGCTCAATTTTCTATATTGTGACAAAATTTTAGATAGAAATATATATGACAAAACGTCCAAGTAATCCAGTCTATCCCAAACTGCGTGACGCCATGTGTTATTCTTCATTTATAAGCTTTTAGTCAATGAGCACCAACGAGCAGTTTAGAATGATCATTTTAACTGGCCAATCAACTTGACATGTCTGCACTATATCGTCCATAGCTTTTGTTTATAGCTCCGAATACCACGAATCCAATGCCCATTCAGTTTTTTATTTTGTGACAAAATTTGAAACATAACTAGATACGATAAAGCGTCCAAATAATCCAATCTTTCCCAAATTGCGTGATTCCTTGCATTATGCTTTATTTATAAGCCTTCACTCAATCAACACCAATGATCAGTTTAGAATTATCAATTTAACTGGCCGATCAACTTGACATTTCTGCACTAAATTGTCCGTAACTTTTGATTTAGAGCTCAGAATGACACGAATCAAATGTCCACGTTAAGGTAGCTCAATTTTCAATATTGTGACAAACTTTGAGATAGAAATAGATACGACAAAGCGCCCAAGTAATGCAGTCCACCCCCAAACTGCGCGATGCCATGCATTATTCTTCATTTATAAGCTTTTACTAATGAGAACCAACAATCAGTTTTGAATGATCATTTTAACTGGCTCATCAACTTGATTTGTAGCTCAGAATGACACGAATCCAATTCCCACATTAAGCTAAATCAATTTTCTATATTGTGACAAAATTTGAGACAGAAATAGGTACGACAAAGCGTACAGGTAATCCAATCCATCCCAAACTGCGCGATGCCATGCATTATTTTTCATTTATAAGCTTTTACTCAATGAGCACCAGTGATCAGTTTAAGATGCCGATCATTTTATCATGTCCGCATTAAATCGTTTGCACTAAATCGTCAGTAACTTTTGATTTAGAGCTCAGAAACACATGAATCCAATGGCCACGTTAAGCTAGCTCAATTTTCTATAGTGAAACAAAATAACAGACATAAATAGATACGATAAAGCATCCAAGTAATCCAATCTACAAAAACTGTGTGATGCCATGCATTATGCTTCATTTATAAGCCTTTACTCAATCAGCACAAATGGTCAGTTTAGAATGATCACTTTAACTGGCCAATCAACTTGACATGTCAGCAATATAAATCGTCCGTAACTTCTGATTTAGAGTTATGAATGACACGGATCCAATGCCCACGTTAAACTAGCTCAATTTTCTATATTGTGACAAAATTTTAGACAAAAATATATACGACAAAATGTCCAAGTAATCCAGTCTATCCCAAACTGCGTGACGCCATGCGTTATTCTTCATTTATAAGCTTTTACTCAATGAGCACCAACAATCAGTTTAGAATAATTATTTTAACTGGCCAATCAACTTGACATGTCTGCACTATATCGTGCATAGACTTTGATTTATAGCTCAGAATGCCACGAATCCAATGCCCATTCAATTTTCTATATTGTGACCAAATTTGAAACAGAACTAAATACGACAAAGCGTCCAAGTAATCCAATCTTTCCCAAACCGCATGATGCCATGCATTATGCTTTATTTATAAGCCTTCACTCAATCAGCACCAATGATCAGTTTAGAATGATCACTTTAACTGTTTGATCAACTTGACATGTCTGCACTAAATCGTCCGTAACTTTTGATTTAGGACACAAAATGACACAAATCAAATGCCCACATTAAGCTAGCTCAATTTTCAATCTTTTGACAAACTTTGAGATAGAAATAGATACGACAAACACTACAAGAAAACTTTAGTATTTCTGATGGCTTTTCCGATGGCTTTTCCGATGGCTTTTCCTATGGAAATAAAACCGTCGGAATGTTCCAACACCTATACGATGGTTTTCCGATGGACTGCTGAGGGAAATTATTTCGTCGGTATTCCATCGGTAATTCGCGATGCTTGCACTACCGTCGGGAAATCGATGGTAAAACCTGACGGCTTTCCATCCATTTTCCGACAAAAGCATTGCGTCGAGATATCATCTTAAAACCATCGCAAATTACCGATGAAATACAAACCGTCGGTTTTCTTCAGACGATTTCCCGACAGAATGTTGTTTTTACTCTCCGTCTGGAATCCGTCGGGAACATATCGATGGGCTGACTTCAAGTATCGTCGATTGGTCGTCAGAAATATCCGACCATGGTCGGAAACCATCGGAAATCCGTTGGAAACTGGAATATTCTTAAGCATAATCTATTAAAAATTAGTGATTATCCGGCCATTGTCGGAAACCGTCGCAAATCCATCAGAAACGGGAATATTCTTAAGAATAATCTATTAAAAATTTGTGATTATCTATTAAAAATTCGTAATAATCTGTTAAAATTCATAATAATCTCTTAAAAGTTCATTATAATCTTCTAATTTTCAATATAAATACGCTATGCTCCTTCGCAGTTTCATCAAAACAAAAAAATCTTTCAAAAATGTCTTCTTCGGGTTCTTATGATTATTTTCGATCGTGGATGGATAAATCTCAAAATGATTCAACAACGGGAGAATTGACTGATGAATTTGCGCAAGGTGTTGAAGAGTTCATGAAATTTGCATCAAACAATAGGATGACATCATAGATTAATCTCTGTTAGAGAGGTACGTAATCATTTGTATAGGACTGGATTTATGCCGGGTTACAAAATTTGGTATTCACATGGTGAAACTGATGCAACGATGCAATATTATGGTAGTACTTAAAAAAGGTTAGATAGTACTAATGTTAGGGTAGAGGAACCGGCATCACAAGTTGATATAAACGGACATACTGTTCAGATGGTGAATGATGCATTTTGTGAACAAAGAGCATCGTACATTGAAGATAGTAGCATAATAGAGGAACCAAATTTGGAAGCCCGGAAATTTTTTGATATGTTAGATGCATCCAAGCAACCTTTGTATAAAGGATGTAGAGATGGATTATCGCCTTTATCTGCTGCAAGCATGTTGATGATGATAAAGACAGATTTCAACTTGGCTGAAGATTGTGTGAATGCGATAGCTGATTTTGTTAGAGATATATTACCTAGATTATCGCCTTTATAACCTACTTCATATTACGAGGTTCAAGAACTTGTAGTTGGTATTGGATTGTCGTATCAAATGATCGATGTATGGATTGAAAACTGCACAATCTATTTGAGAAACGATGAAAACCGCATGAAGTGCCGATTTTGTCACAAACCTCGATTTCAAGAGACAAGCAGCGGAATACCTATTCCGCATAAACGAATATGGTATTTGCCATTAACAGAGAGGTTAAAAAGGTTATATCAATCAGAACACACGGAAAAACCTATAAGATAACATGCATAACATAATTTGAATGGAGAAAGTAATGCGTGATGCCATGCTTTATGCCTCATTTATAAGCTTTTACTTAATGAGCACCAATGATCAGTTTAGAATGATCATTTTAACTCGCCGATCAACATGACATATCCGCACTAAATCGTTCGTAACTTTTGATTTAGAGCTCCAAAACACACAAATCCAACGCCCACATTAAGCTAGCTCAATTTTCTATAGTGTAATAAAATTTGAGACAGAAATAGATACGAAAAAGCGTCCAAGTAATCCAGTCCATCCCAAACTGCGTGATGCAACGCATTATTCTTCATTTATAAGCTTTTACTCAATGAGAACAGACGATCATTTTAGAATGACCATTTTAACTGGCCCATCAACTTGATATGTATGCACTAAATCGTCCATAACTTTTGATTTATAGCTGAAATGACAAGAATCCAATGCCCACATTAAGCTAGTTCAATTTTCTATGTTGTGAGAAACTTTGAAACAGAACTAGATACGACAAAGCGTCCAAGTAATCCAATCTATCCCATAATGTGTGATGTCATGCTTTATCCCTAATTTATAAGCCTTTAATGAGCACCGATGATCAGTTTAGAATGATCATTTTAACTTGCCGATCAACATGACATGTCCGCACTAAATCGTCTGTAACTTTTGATTTATAGCTCCGAAACACACGAATCCAACGCCTACATTAAGCTAGCTCAATTTTCTATAGTGTAACAAAATTTGAGACAGAAATAGATACGACAAAGCATCCAATTAATCCAGTCTATCCCAAACTGTGTGATGCCATGCATTATTCTTTATTTATAAGCTTTTACTCAATAAGCACCAACGATCAGTTTAAAATAATCATTTTAACTGGCCGATAAACTTGACATGACTGCACTATATCGTTCATAACTTTTGATTTATAGCTCAGAATGACACAAATTCAATGCCCACATTATGCTAGTTCAATTTTCTATTTTGTGACAAAATTTGAGAAAAAACTAGATAGGACAAAGCGTCAAAGTAATCCAATATATCCCAAACTGCGTGATGCCATGCATAATGCTTCATTTGTAAGCTTTTACTCAATGAGCACCAACGATTAGTTTAGAATTATCACTTTCACTCACCCATCAACTTGACATGTCCGCATTAAATCTTCCGTAACTTTTGATTTACAGCTCGGAACGACACGAATGAAAGGCCCACGTTAAGCTAGCTCAATATTCAATATTGTGACAAACTTTGAGATAGAAGTAGATACGGCAAAGCGTTCAAGTAATCCAATCCTTCCAGAACTGCGTGATGCCGTGCATTATTCTTCATTGATAAGCTTTTACCCAATGAGCACTAATGATCAGTTTAGAATGATCATTTTAACATGCCAATAACCTTGTCATGTCCTCACTAAATCGTACACAACTTTTGATTTATTGCTCAAAATGACATGAATCTAATGTAAATATTAAACTCGTTCAATTTTCTATATTGCGAGAAACTTTGAAACAGAACTAGATACGACAAAGCGTCCAACTAATCCAATCTATCCCATAATGCATGATGCCATGCTTTATGCCTCATTTATAAGCCTTTACTTAATGAACACCAATGATCAGTTTAGAATGATCATTTGAACTCGCCGATCAACTTGACATGTGTGCACTAAATCACCCGTAACTTTTGATTTAGAGCTCCGAAACACACGAATCCAATGCCCTCGTTAAATTAGCTGAATTTTTTATACTGTACCAAAATTTGAAACAGAAATAGATACGACAAAGCGTCCAAGTAATCCAGTCCATCCCAATCTGCGTGATGCCATGCATTATTCTTCATTTATAAGCTTTTACTCGATGAGAACCAACGATCAGTTTAAAATGATCATTTTAACTAGCCGATCAACTTGACATGTACGCACTAAATCGTCCATAACTTTTGATTTATAGCTCAAATGACAGGAATCCAATGCCCACATTAAGATAGTTCAATTTTCTATGTTGTGAAAAACTTTGAAACAAAACTAGATACGAAAAAGCGTCCAAGTAATCCACACTATCCCAAAATACGTGATGCCATGTTTTATGCCTCATTTATAAGCGTTTACTCAATGAGCACCAATGATCAGTTTAGAATGATCATTTTAATGGCCAATCAACTTTATATGTCTACACTACATCGTCCATAACTTTTGATTTGTAGCTCATAATGAGACCAATCCAATGCCCACATTAACCTAGTTCAATTTTCTATATTGTGATAAAATTTGAGACAGAACTAGATACGACAAAGCCTCCAAGTAATCCAATATATCCCAAACTGCGTGATGCCATGCGTTATGTTTCATTTATAAGCCTTTACTCAATGAGAACCAATGATCAGTTTAGAATGATAACTTTAACTAGCTTATCAACTTGACATGTCCGCACTAAATCATCCGAAATTTTTTATTTAGAGCTCAGAATGACACGAATCCAATGCCCACGTTATGTTAGCTCAATATTTCTGTATTGTGACAAATTTTGAGAAGTAATAGATACGACAAAGCTTCCAAGTAATCCAATACATCCTAAACTGCGTATGCCATGCATTATTTTTCATTTATAAGCTTTTACTCAATGAGCTGATCAGTTTCGAATGATCATTTCAACAGGCCGATCAAATTGTCATGTCCGCACTAAATCATACGCACAAAATCGTACACACAAAATCGTTCGTAACTTTTGATTTACAGCTTAGAAACACACAAATACAATGCCCAAGTTAAGCTAGGTCAATTTTCTATAGTGTAACAAAATTTGAGATAGAAATAGATACGACAAATCGCCCTACTAATCCAATTTATCCAAAACTGTGTGATACCATTTACTATGTTTCATTTATAAGCCTTTACTCAATCAGCACCAATGATTAGTTTAGAACGATCAGTTTAACTGGCCAGTGATCAACTTGACATGTCAGCACTACATCATCCATTACTTTTGATTTGTAGCTCAGAATGACACGAATCCAATTCCCACATTAAGCTAGTTCAATTTTCTATATTGTGACAAAATCTGAGACAGAAATAGATACGACAAAATGCGGAAGTAGTCCAATACATCCAAAGATGCGTGATGCCATGCATTATTTTTCATTTATAAGCTTTTACTCAATGAGCACAATTAATCAGTTTAGAATAATCATATTAAGTGGCCGATCAACTTGACATGTCCACATTAAATCGTCCATAACTTTTGATTTATAACTCAGAATGACACGAATCCAATGCCCACGTTAAGCAGGCTCAATTTTCTATATTTTGACAAAGTTTGAGATAGAAATAGAGACGGCAAAGCGTCCAAGTAATCCAATCTATCTAAACTACTTGATGCCATGCTTTATGCTTCATTTATAAGCCTTCACTTAATAAGCACCAATGATCAGTTTAGAATGATCGTTTTAACTGGCCGATCAACTTGACATATCCGCACTAAATCGAGCGTCACTTTTGATTTAGAGCTCAAAAACACCCGAATCAAGTGCCCACGTTAAGCTAGCTCAATTTTCTATAGTGTAACAAAATTTGAGACAGAAATATATACGACAAAGTGTCCAAGTAATCCAATCTGTCCAAAACTGTGTGATGCTATGCATTGTGCTTCATTTATAAGCCTTTACTCAATCAGCATCAATGATCAGTGTAGAATGATCACTTTCACTGGCCAATCAACTTGACATTTGCGCACTGAATGGCCCGTAACTTTTGATTTAGAGTTCGTAATGACACGAATCCAATTCCCACGTTAATTTAGTTCAATTTTCTATATTGTGGCAAAATTTGAGACAAAACTATATACGACAAAGCGTCTAAATAATCCAATCTATTCCAAACTGCGTTATGCCATGCATTATGCTTTATTTATAAGCCTTTACTCAATGAGCACCAATTATCAGTTTAGAATAATCATATTAATGGGCCGATCAACTTCACATGTCCACACTAAATCGTCCGTAACTTTTGAGTTAGAGCTCAGAATGACATGAATCCAATGCCCACGTTAAGCAAGCACAAGTTATTATATTTTGACAAAAAATGAGACAAAAATACAGATGACAAAGGGTCCAAATAATCCAATCTATCCAAACTACTTGATGCCATGCTTTGTGCTTCATTTATAAGCCTTTACTTAATGAGCACCAATGATCTATTTAGAATGATCACTTTAACTTGCCACTCAACTTGACAAATCCGCACTAAATAATCCGTAATTTTTGATTGAGAGCTCAGAATGACACAAATCCAATGGCCACGTTAATCTAACTCAATTTTCTATATTGTAACAAAATTAGAGATAGAAATAGAGAAGAAAAAGTGTCCAAGTAATCCAATCTCTTCCAAAATGCTTGACGCCATCCTTTATGCTTCATTTATAAGCCTTTACTTAATGAGCAACAATGATCAATTTAGAATGATCATTTTAGCAGGCCGATCAAATTGACATGTTTGCACTAAATTGTTCGAATTGTTGATTTACAGCTCAGAAATAGACAAATCAAATGCCCAGGTTAAGCTAGATCAATTTTCTATGTTTTAACAAATTTTAAGACAGAAATAGAGACGACAAAGCGTCCAAGTAATCAAATCTATCCAAACTACTTCATGCCATGCTTTATGCTTCATTTATAAAGCTTTACTTAATGAGCACCAATGATCAGTTTAGAATGATCACTTTAACTTGCCGATCACCTTGACATGTTCGCACTAAATCGTGTGTATTTTTCGATTTAAAGCTCAGAAACACACGAATCCAGTGCCAACGTTAGGCTAGGTAAATTTTCTATACTATAACAAAATTTGAGACATAAATAGATATGACAAAGCGTCCAAGTAATCTTATCTATCCAAAACTGTGTGATGCTATGCATTAGGCTTCATTTATAAGCCTTTACTCAATGAGCAACAATGATCAGTTTATAATGATCAGTTTAACTGGCCGATCAACTTGGCATGTCCACACAAAATCGTCCGTAACTTTTGATTTATAGCTGAGAATGACACGAATCCAATGCTCATATTAAGCTAGTTCAATTTTATATTTTGTGACAAAATTTGAAACAGGACTAGATACGAAAAACTGTCCAAGTAGTTCAATCTATCCCAAACTGCGTGATGCCATGCATTATGGTTCATTTATAAACCTTTACTCAATGAGCACCAATGATCAGTTTAGAATTATCACTTTGAAGAAAGCTAGGCACGAAGCTTCTGTTCTCCACCACGTGCCACCCTCTGACAGATGCCAAACTGAGGTGGTCAACCGGACTCTATCTACCCTTCTCCGGAACACCCTTGGGAAGAGCCTCAAGACATGGGGGGAGTACCTGCCCTTCGTCTAGTTTGCCTACAAGCGAGCCGTGCATTTAGCCACTAAGAAGACCTCCTTTGAAGTTGCCTACGCTTTCAACCCCTGAACACCCTTGGAGCAAACGTCACTGCCACCAGCAGAGATGACCAACCCCAATGGATAATCTAAAGCAGAGTTCATCAAGAAGTTGCACCAGAAGGTCACGGAGAACCTAGAGAAGAGAACCGGGCAGTACATGACTCATGCTAACAAGGGAAGAAAAGAGAATGACCTTCCAACCAAGCGATTAGGTGTGGCTACACCTACGGCAGGAAAGGTTCCCCAGCAAAGGAGTTCCAAGCTATCCCCCAGAGGAGATGTACCATTCAGAATCCTAGAGAGAATCAACAACAACGCCTATCGACTTGAACTTCCAGGTGAGTTTAATGTGTCTAACACATTCAATGTGACTGATTTAGCTCCCTCCCTTGCAGATGATCCAGTTTTGAGGACAAAACCTATTGAAGGCAGAAGGGATGATGAGGACACCAGATCTAATGGCTGGCCAGATTGTGAAAATGGCCGACCAGATCGTGAATAAGGCCTGCCCGAGACAGCAGGGCCAATAGGACTTGGCAGGGTCGAGCGGTACCGCCGGCCCGATGAGCAGTAGGGCCGGGCCGACCAACTCCGCCTCCGAAGAGGCCCAAATGTCTGGCCCAACATGCGCAACGTGGCCAACACTGCAGGGTTGGCTGGTGACACCGCCGGCTCACCTAGCATTCCATCCGGCTCCGATTGCATTACAGCCAGCTCAACACGCAGCACAGCCAGCTCACGCGATAACACAGACAGCTCAAGCTCCACACAAGGAGACTCGGACCATATCATCAGCCAGCTTCAGGGCATGGACCTAGAAGAAAGCTCTGCACAAATGGTACAACCAGGAGCCATGACAAGAAGCAGAACAAAGACACTCTTGCACAAGTTGACCTTGTGGGTGGAAAAGCTCCTAGAAGAGCAAAGACAAGAAGCAATGGGTCAAGAGTGCAAGGATCAAGTCCAGGCTTCTCAACCTATCAAAGTGCTCCAGAAACTTGGGTTCTCGTGGAAAAGGAGGTCAAGGCCCAACAATTCATTAACCTACTCAAAGTGCAAGACTAGGAACATGCAAACGAGGTCGGCCACCTTCCATTTCTTGGCCGAAAGGTAAGAAGGTAAGTTTTCAATTATATATATATATATATATATCTGTATATATATATATATATATATATATATATATATATATTGCCTTTTCTGTTTTGCAGGGTAGGAACTAGTAGTTTTCCATTTTTGAGTCAAGAACAATTAAGTAGTTGTCTTTTTTCGGTTGTTTCCATTTTGTAACTTTCCTTTATGCACTTTTGTATCTTTTCCATTTTTCTTTTGAGTCGACCATAGAAGGTCAAGCTGCTGAGCATATTAATAAGGCTCCTTTCATCATTGTAGTTCGACAACCTTTTTGATAATTAATAAAGAGCATATTTTCTCTAAGAGTTTTCTCTACAAAACTCTTGCCCCTTAGACCTAGTCAGGACCAGCCCTCCTAGCTCTAAGTTTGTGATTTATCACAAAGCCTCTCATACCTCGTGTGGTGCACCTCACCGCACCACTCATCACACACACCAGAAACCCCACCTCAGAAGCAGAAAGCAAAGTTCCTCTCCTGAACTTCTAGCAACCTGTCCGAGAGCATCACGGACGTATAACAAGGCTTGTATCACCATGTGCCATACCAGGGCTGTTGGTTCCAAAGAAATATTTGGTGTATGTGCATAGACTGCCGGGCCATCAATAACATCGCGGTCAAGTACCGGCATCCTATACCCCGGTTGGATGACATGCTGGATGAGCTAAGTGGAGCCACTGTGTTCTCGAAATTAGACCTCAAAAGTGGATACCACCACGTAAGGATGAAGAAGGGCGATGAATGGAAGACTGCCTTCAAGACTAAGAAAGGGCTGTAGGAGTGGATAGTCATGCCATTCGGCTTGACTAAAGCCCCAAGCACTTTCATGCGCCTTATGAACCAAGTTCTTCGGACGTACATCAGTAAGTTCGTTGTGGTTTATTTTGAAGACATATTAGTTTATAGTATGTGTCTAAATGACAATATTTCACATCTTGAGATGGTGCTAAGAACCGTTCGGCAAGAAGAGCTCTACGCTAATCTCAAGAAATCCACCATTTGTAGTGATAAACTTGTCTTCCTACATTTTTTTTTAGTTCACAGTGCCAATGGTAGGAAGACCCATTAGGGCTGTTTTCAACCCCAAATTTAGATAAGCTAAGTGGAGCCACTGTGTTCTCGAAATTAGACCTCAAAAGTGGATACCACCAAGTAAGGATGAAGAAGGGCGATGAATGGAAGACTGCCTTCAAGACTAAGAAAGGGTTGTATGAGTGGATAGTCATGCCATTCGGCTTGACTAATGCCCCAAGCACTTTCATGCGCCTTATGAACCAAGTTCTTAGGACGTACATCAGTAAGTTCGTTGTGGTTTATTTTGACGACATATTAGTTTATAGTATGTGTCTAAATGACCATATTTCACATCTTGAGATGGTGCTAAGAACCGTTCGGCAAGAAGAGCTCTACGCCAATCTCAAGAAATCCACCATTTGTAGTGATAAACTTGTCTTCCTACATTTTTTTTAGTTCACAGTGCCAATGGTAGGAAGACCCATTAGGGCTGTTTTCAACCCCAAATTTAGATAAGCGAAGTGGAGCCGCTGTGTTCTCGAAATTAGACCTCAAAATTGGATACCACCAAGTAAGGATGAAGAAGGGCGATGAATGGAAGACTGCCTTCAAGACTAAGAAAGGGCTGTATCAGTGGATAGTCATGCCATTTGGCTTGACTAATGCCCCAAGCACTTTCATGCGCCTTATGAACCAAGTTCTTAGGACGTACATCAGTAAGTTCGTTGTGGTTTATTTTGACGGCATATTAGTTTATAGTATGTGTCTAAATGACCATATTTCACATCTTGAGATGGTGCTAAGAACCGTTCGGCAAGAAGAGCTCTATGCCAATCTCAAGAAATCCACCATTTGTAGTGATAAACTTGTCTTCCTTCATTTTTTTTAGTTCACAGTGCCAATGGTAGGAAGACCCATTAGGGCTGTTTTCAACCCCAAATTTAGATGTTTAGACACTCTTTTGGGCGTTTTTCTAGGGCAGAAGAAATCACGACCACAAAAATGTATTATCGACCATCTCAAACTCAACGCATCTCCGATCCAAAACTTTTTAACCATCTAGGTGGTGCCCACAGTTTGTGTGGAGAGTTCTTTATCCAGTGGAGCTCACGAAAAATCATTGCAAAAACTAGATGAAGAGCATATATACGATTGCATGAAATGTACTACCGGATGTGATCCTACCAGCGCTAATGTACCGGATCTTATCAGAACTCCAAAATTAAATATGCTTGGTGAGGGTAGTACTGAGATTGTTGACCTCCGGTGAGGTTCTCGTGTTACACTCCTTCTTTTATTCTGTCGACTTTTAATGTGTCCATCGGTATGCGCCGTATTTTCGAAATGCCATAACTTTTGCATTGCGATCTCTTCTGGTCACCACACATAATACTGGAAGCTCATAAACCAAGCGTGATGTATAGAACCATGTCGACCCATTTTGGAAAACTGGGAGTATCTTGAGGATCCAATGGAATTTGCTTCTGATCTTGATCTTGTTGGAACCATAAGAGACCGAATAATACTCTCCAAATGGTTATGGATCGAGATCGTTGCTGAGATTTTCTGTGTAGCACGATCTTTGCCCTAGTCGCGTAATTGGGTTTGAAATAGTTCCATCAATTTGTAAAATAAATAACTTCCATGTCTGAACCATTTTTGAGGTGAATCCAGTTATCCTTAATTCTCTGATGAATCCAAATTCTATAACACAGTCGTTTTTATCGCTTAATTCCCCTTGGTTTGGTCTGAAACCTCAAGTTAAGGCGAGTATGCCGAAATCAGGTAAGTTGCGGATCACCTGATTTATATATTGAATCACTCCTTCGTATAAACTCCAGTTGGACTGATTCCACTTCCAAGTGTCCTCTGGTTGAGCTAAAAATGTGTTCCAAGTGGTCATTGGGATGGAAATGTTGATCTTGCTTTTCTTCTGAGCTGAACAAGGCTCGTGGACTGGTTCCATTTGTCCTTGGTTGTTGCTCGGTTTAATGATCACATCAGAAGCAATGATGAGGACATCAATACCAGATCACTAGAAGCTGAGAAAAGAGCCCATTAATATACCTATTATGAAGCTCCGAGACCAAGATCAGACAAAAGAAACCTTAGTAAAATGTTCAACAAGTTTGTGGAGAGTCTCATCACAATTATAGAAGGAGGATTTCATGAAGCTGAACTTACTAAAGAAATACAAAAAGAAGACTATGAACTACTCAAGACTCCAACAACTTCTCTTCTTCCAGTTCTACAAGGCATTAAAGATACAACCTTTTTCATCATTGTTTAACAAACTTAAGAAGGGATTATAAGGGGCTACAAAAGACAAAGTTGTGTATTTAAATTTCCTATGTTTAAATTAACAAATGTTTTGGCATGTTTTTTGCAGGAATGTGATAATTAAGTTTAATAGTCTTTTATTTGTCAGTAGGTCCTTATGTCTTGCTGTTATTTTTGCTTTACTCCTTCCATTATAATGTATTTTCAGCCCTAGAAGGCACCTACTGCTGGACTAGTATATAACGTCCGTTCTCACCATCTAATCACTTAAATTTTATGGAATAAAAACCTAGTTTTTCTTCTTTTGAAAGAAGCTGATGCCTCCATCCTTCTTCTGTGAGAATCCTTGACCTTGAGCGCTCTAGACTTATCCCAGACCGTCCATAATCTATGTAGCATCTCTCGATCCACCTGTCTACCAAATCGTCACTTAGATCCTCTAGAAAGTGCTCTACAGCAAGCTAAAGGGTCGCCATCAATCTGTTCATCAATCTATCACTCCTGAGTCTCTATAAAGTGCTGTACAGCCAGCTAGAGCTTCTCCAGCAGTTCCCCTTGCTCGAACAAGCCCTCTTGTCCTTGCATCAAGCAATCACAACCTCAAAACCTATTATCGACTGTCTCAAACTCATCGCATCCCCGATCCAAAACTTTTCAACCATCTAGGTGATGAGGACATCAGGTCGTATGTCCAGCCAGGATACCAGACTGGCCGACCAGGAAGCTTGCCCGAGACAGCCGGGCCATTTGGCACGTCTGCCGGCCCAAGCGGTACTGCCGGACCCTCGACCAACAGGACCGGACTGATCAGCATTGCCGGCGGAGAGGCCCAAACCTCCGGCCCAACTGGTGGCGATGTGGATGACACCGCCGGTCCCATTGGTGACGCCACGACTCCTGGATCAACTTGGCTGGTCCAGAAGGCATTCCGGCCAATACCTCGCACAGTCCAGCCGGTACAGCCGATCCAGCCGAGTACACGAGCATTTCAACTTCTACACAATAAGACTTGGACCAGATAAGCTACCAGCTTCAGGACATGCATCTAAAGGAAGTCTCAACACCAGTGGTGCCACAAGGAGCAATGACAAGGAGCAGATCAAGAGCACTCTTCCACAAGTTCAGCTTATGGGTCGACAAGCTCCTAGAGGAAGATCGACTAAGGACAGTGGGCCAGAAGTGCAAAGAAGAGTCCAAAGACTTCTCAACAATGCAAGGGACTTCAGAGACTTGGGCTTTAGTGACAAGAGAGGTCAGGGCCCAAAGATTCCTAACCCTACTCCAAGTCGAGGACTAGGAGCAAGGCGCGTGCATGCCACAAGGACGGCCACCTTCCATTTCTTGGCCATAAGGTAAGAAAGGTAAGTTTTCAATTCGAATATATGCCTCTTTCTGTTTTGCAGGGTAGGATCTAGATTGTTTTTATTTGTGAGTCAAAGACATTTTAGGAATATGTCCTTTTTCGGTTATGCACTTTTGTATATTTTCCATTTGTGCACTTTTGTAAATTTTCCTTTTCTTTCTTTGAGTCGACCCTAGAAGGTCAAGCTGTCGAGCATATTAATAAGGCTCCTTCCAGCATTGTAGTTCGATAACCTTTTTGATATTAATAAAGTAGAACTTTCTTCCAACAAGTTTTCTCTCTAAGAATCTTGTGCGCTTAGAACCTAGTTGAGACTAGCCCTCCTAGCTCTAAGTTTGTGATTTATCACGAGGTTCATCACCCCTCGTGTGGTTCACTTCACCCCTCCATCGAATACCAACTCAAAAACCCCTATCCAAGAAGTCTAAGGTCGAGTTTCTCACCTAACCTTCTCCAAACAGCCCACGCGCATATAAGCCTTGAATCGAGGCTTGTATAACTAGGTGAGGCCCAAACTTTGTGTGGAGACTTCTTTATCTAGTGGAGCTTATGGAGAATCATTGCACAAAGTGGATGAAGGGCATATATACAATTGTATGACATGTACTACCGGGTGCGATCATATCAATGCTAATGCACAAGGATCCCATAAGAAATCCAAAAATGAAACGTACTTGGGCGACTGAGATGGGTAGTGTTGAGATGGGTGACCTCCTGAAAAGTCTTCGTGTTGCATCCTTTCTTTTATTCAATCGATTTTTATGTGTCCATCGTAAAATGCCGTTTTTTGAAATGCCATAACTTTTCCACCGTGATGAACTACATGGCCGACAATACCAATTCGGAAAGCTCTCTTGAAGATCTCTGACGTGCCAATTGTACAAAGAACCATTGGGGCTGTTTTTTATGTTTAGACACTCTTTGGGACGTTTTTCTCGAGCATAAGCAATCATGACCTCAAAACCGTATTAACGGCCATCTCACTGATCGCATCGCTGATCCAAAACTTTACAATCATCTAGGTGAGGCCCAAACTTCATGTGGAGTCTTCTTTATCTTGTGTAGCTCAAAAAGAATCATTGCAAAAAGTGGATGAAGAGCAGATACACGGTTGCATGATATGTACTACCATGTGCGATCATACCAGAACTAATGCACCCAATCCCATCAGAACTATGCAGTTAAATGTGCTTGGGCAACTGGGATGGGTGACCTCCTGGGAAGTCCTTGTGTTGCACTCCTTATTTTATTCAATCGATATTTTATGCGTATATCGCAAAACACCATAATTTTGAAATGCCATAACTTTTGCATCGTGATGAACTACACGGCCGACAATACCATTTAAGAAATCTCTCTCAAAGTTCTCAGACGAGCCAATGGTACAATGCCCCATTAGGGTTGTTTTCAACCCAAAATTTTCATGTTAGACGCTCTTTCTCGGGCAGAAGCAATAACGACCTCAAAAGCTATTATGGGCCATCTAAAACTCATTGCATCCCGAATCAAAACCTTTTCAACCATATAGGGAGGCCCACACTTTTTGTGGACACTTCTTTATCGGTTGGTGGTGATACAAGCCTTGAATCAAGTCCGTAACACGTGCGGACTGGTTGGAGAAGACTAGGCAAGAAACTCGGCCCTAGGCTTCTGGATGGGGGTTTTCTGGTGGGTATTGGGTGGAGAGGTGAAGTGAACCACACGAGGGGTGATGAACCTCATGATAAATCAAAACTTAGAAGCTAGGAGGGCTGGTCTCCACTAGGGTTCTAAGCGAGAGAGTTTTTAGGAGAAAACTCATTGGAAGAAAGTTCTATCTTTATTAATATCAAAAAGTTGTCGAACTAAAATGCTGAAGGAGCCTTCTTAATATGCTTGGCAGCCTTAACCTTCTATGGTCGACCCAAAATAAAAATGGAAAAGTTTCAAAAGTGCACAAGGAAAATTACAAAACGGAAATAACCAAAAAAGGACAACTACATAAATTTTTCTTGACTCAAAATGGAAAACTACTAATTCCTACCCAGCAAAACAGAAAAGGCAAATATATAATTTGAAAACTTACCATTCTTACCTTTCGGCCAATAAATGGAAGGTTGCCGACCTTGTGGCATGCACGTGCCTAGCTCCTAGTCTTCAACTTGGAGATGGGTTACGAATTGTTGGGCCTTTACCTCCTTTGCCACGAGAGCCCCAGTCTCTGATGTCCTTTGCAATGTTGAGAAGCCATTGGACTCTTCCTTGTACTCCTGGCCCAATTCTCCTTGTCGATGATCTTCTAGGAGCTTGTCTACCCACAAGCTGAACTTGTGGAAGAGTGCCCTTGTTCTGCTCATTGTCATGGCTCCTATGGCACCACTGGTGTAGAGACTTCATCCAGGTTCATGCCTTGAATCTGGTAGCTGTGTTTATCCAAGTCTCCTTGTGCCAAGGTGGAAATGGTGGTGCAATCGCTTGAGCTGGCTCGATTGTGCGTGGATGTGGCCGAGTTGAGATCGAAGCCGGCCAGATTGATATCTGAGCTGGCAGCGTCACCAATTGGGCCGGCGGTGTTGTTCACGTCGCTGCCAGTTGGGCCGGAGGGTTGGGCCTCTCTGCCGGAGAAGTTGGTCGGCCCGGCCTGGCTGATCATAGGGCCGGCGGTACCGCTTGGCCCGGCTGTATCGGGCAATCCTTCTGGTCGGCCATTCTGGTCTTCTGGCCGGCCAGATGATCTGATGTCCTCATCATCCCCCCTCCCTACAGTAGGTTTTGTCCACAAAACTGGCTCATCAGCAAGGAAAGGAGCTAAATCAGTCACATTGAATGTGTTAGACACATTAAACTCACCTGGAAGTTTCAATCCAGTAGGCGTTGTTGTTGATCCTCTCCAGCACTCTGAATGGTCCATCTCCTCTTTGGGCTAGCTTGGAACTCCTTAGGTTGGGAAACCTCTCTTGCCGTAGGTGTAGCCACACCCAATCGCCTGGTTGAAAGATCATCGCTCTTCTCCCCTTGTTGGCGTGAGTCACGTACTGCCCGGTCCTCTTCTCCAGGTTCTCTGCTACCTTCTGTTGTATCTTCTTGATGAATTCTGCCTTGGATGCTCCATTGAGGTTGGTCATTTCTGCTGGTGGCAGGGGTGTTTGCTCCAAGGGCGTTTGAGGGTTGAAACCGTATTCCACTTCAAAAGGGGTCTTCTTTGTGGCTGAATGCACTGCTCGGTTGTACGCAAACTCTATGAATGGCAGGCACTCCACCCATATCTTGAGGTTCTTCCCTAGTGTGGTCCTGAGAAGAGTCGACAATGTCCAGTTGACTATTTCAGTTTGGCCATCGGTTTGAGGATGGCATGTGGTAGAGAAGAGCAGCTTCGTGCCTAGCTTTCTCCAGAGGGTCCTCCAGAAGTGGCTGAGAAATTTGGTGTCTCTGTCTGACACGATGGTCCCTGGCACTCCATGAAGTCGTACTATCTCCCTGAAGAACAGTTTGGCTGTTTGTGCGGCATCATTAACATTGGCACATGGGATAAAATGTGCCATCTTGGAAAATCGGTCCACCACTACAAAGATAGCATCTTTGTGGTTGATCTTGGGCAGACCAAGAACGAAGTCCATGGAAATGTCCACCCATGGATGCGTAGGTATGGGCAGAGGGAGATACAACCCGTGAGGGTGCACTCGGGACTTCGCCTTCTTGCAAGTGATGCACCTTGCACAATGGGCTTTTACTGACCTCTTGATATGCGGCCAATAGAAGTGCTCTTTGACCACTGCTAGTGTCTTGTCAACACCAAAGTGGCCCATGAGACTTCCTCTATGAGCTTTTCGGGTGATAAGCTCTCGTAGGGATCCTTGTGGTATGCACAAGAACCCATCAAGGATATAGAACTTGCCATGACTCCCTGTGCCACACTCCTTGTTGCTCTCAGCAAAGTCATGATCATCCTTATACAGGTCCTTGATGTGCTCGAATCCTAAGACTTTGCTTCCATTGTAGATATCAAAGCAAGTCTTCTTGATAGTGCATCGGCTACCACATTATCCTTGCCCTTCTTGTACTTGATGACGTAATGATACAAGCCTTGATTCAAGGATGTATGCGCGTGGGCTGTTTGTAGAAGATTAGGTGAGAAACTCAACCTTAGGCTTCTGGATAGGGGTTTTCTGGTTGGTAAACGATGGAAGGGTGAAGTGAACCACACGAGGGGTGATGAACCTCGTGATAAATCACAAACTTAGAGCTAGGAGGGCTGGTCTCAACTAGGTTCTAAGCGCACAAGTCTCTCTTGAGAGAAAGCTTGTAGGGAAAAGTTCTACTTTATTAATAATCAAAAGGTTGTCGAACTACAATGCTGGAAGGAGCCTTATTAATATGCTCGACAGCTTGACCTTCTAGGGTCGACTCAAACAAAGAAAAGGAAAGTTTACAAAAGTGCACAAAAGGAAAAGATACAAAAGTGTATAACCGAAAAAGGACCTATTCCTAAAATGTTTTTGACTCAAAAATGTAAAGCATCTAGATCCTACCCTGCAAAACAGAAAGAGGCATATATTCGAATCGAAACTTACCTTAACTTACCTCACGGCCAAGAAATGGAAGGTGGCCGTCCTTGTGGCATGCACGCGCCTTGCTCCTAGTCTTCGACTTGGAGTAGGGTTAAAAATCTTTGGGCCCTGACCTCTCTTGCCACTAAAGCCCAAGTCTCTGATGTCCCTTGTGTTGTTGAGAAGCCTTTGGACTCTAATTTGCTCTTCTGGCCCATTGTCCTTAGCTGCTCTTCCTCTAGGAGCTTGTCACCCATAAGCTGAATTTGTGGAAGAGTGCCCTTGATCTGCTTCTTGTCATTGCTCCTGGAGGTACCACTGGTGTAGATACTTTTCTAGGTGCATGTCCTGGAGCTGGTAGCTCATTTGGTCCGAGTCCTCTTGTGTAGAAGTGGAATGCGCGTGTACTCGGCTGGATCGGCTGTACCGGCTGGATTGTGCGCGGTACTGGCCGGAATGACTTCAGGACCAGCCAAGTTGATCCCGGAGTCGGCGGTGTCATCAGAGGGACCGGCGGTGTCATTCACGTCCCCACCAAGTGTGCCGGAAGCTTGGGCCTCTCCGCCGGCGATGTTGACCGGTCTGGTCCTATAGGTCGAAGGTCCGGCGGTACTGTCTGGTCCGGCAGGCGCGCCAGATGGTCCTGCTGTCTCGGGCAAGCTTCCTGGTCGGCCAGTCTGGTCTCCTGGCTGGATGTACGACCTGATGTCCTCATCATTCCCTCCCTCTTCAGTAGGTTTTGTTCTCAAAACTGGATCATCTGCATGGAAAGGGGCCAAGTCAGTAACATTGAACGTATTGGACACATTAAACTCACCTGGAAGCTCGATCCGGTAGGCGTTGTTGTTGATCCTCTCGAGCACTCTGAATGGTCCATCTCCTCTTGGTGCTAGCTTGGAACTCCTTAGGTTTGGGAACCTCTCCTGCCGAGGTGTAGCCACACCCAATCGCCTGGTTGAAAGATCACCTCCTTTCTTCCTTTGTTGGCATGAGTCACGTACTGTCCGGTCCTCTTCTCCAAGTTCTCTGCTACCTTCTGGTGTAACCTCCTTATGAACTCTGCTTTGATGCTCCGCTGAGGTTGGTCATCTCAGCTGGTGGCAGTGGTGTTTGCTCCAATGGGGTGAGAGGGTTGAAACCAGATACCACTTCAAATGGTGTCTTCTTGGTTGCTGAGTGCACGGCTCGGTTGTAGGCGAACTCAATGAATGGCAGGCACTCCACCCAAGTCTTTAGGTTCTTCCCTAGTGTTGTTCTGAGAAGAGTTGATAGGGTCCTGTTGACAACTTCAGTTTGGCCATCGGTTTGAGGATGGCAAGTGGTTGAGAAGAGTAGCTTCGTGCCTAGCTTTTCCAAAGGGTCCTCCAGAAATGGCTGAGGAACTTGGTGTCCCTATCTGATACGATGGTCCTTGGCACTCCATGAAGCCGTACTATCTCCCTGAAGAACAGCTCAGCTGTTTGTGTGGCATCATTGACATTGGCACATGGGATGAAATGTGCCATCTTGGAGAATCTGTTCACCACTACAAAGATTGCATCTTTGTGGTTGATCTTGGGCAGACCTAGAACAAAATCCATCGAGATGTCCACCCATGGATGTGTTGGTATGGGCAGTGGGAGATACAACCCGTGAGGTTGCACTCGGGACTTTGCCTTCTTGCAAGTAATGCATCTTGCACAATGTGCTTCTACTGTCCTCTTGATGTGTGGCCAGTAGAAGTGCTCCTTGACCACTGCTAGAGTCTTGTCGACACCAAAGTGGCCCATGAGTCCTCCTCCATGAGCTTCTCGGATGATAAGCTTCCTTAGTGATCCTTGTGGTATGCACAGCCTTCTTTCTCGGAACAAGAATCCTCATGGATGTAGGATTTGCCATGACTCCCTGTGCTACACTCCTTGTAGCTCTCAGCAAGGTCAGGATCATCCTTGTATAGATCCTTGATGTGCTCGAATCCTAGGACCTTTGCCTCCATGGTTGATATCAAGGCAAACCTCCTTGATAGTGCATCGCTACCACATTGTCTTTGCCCTTCTTGTACTTGATGATGTACGGAAGGTCTCTATGAACTCCATCCACCTGGCATGTCTCCTCTTGAGATTGGTTTGCCCTCTGAGGTGTTTGAGAGTCTCGTGATCAGTGTGGATCACAACCTCCTTGGACAGCAAGTAATGCTGCCAAGTCTCCAATGCTCGGACAAGGGCATAGAGCTCCTTGTCATAAGTGGGGTAGTTCAGTGAGGCACCTCCTAGCTTCTCACTGAAGTATGCCACTGGTCTCCTTCCTTGAGTTAGCACTGCTCCTATGCCTATTCCAGAGGCATCACACTCCACTTCAAACGTCTTGTTGAAGTCGGGATGGACTAGCACTGGTGCGTGTGTAAGGCTGTCCTTCAAGGCCTGGAATGCCTTCTCCTGAGCTTCTCCCAGCTGAATCCCACGTTCTTCTTCACTACTGCCGTCAGTGGTGAGGCAATACTGCTGAAGTTGGGCTCGAATCTCCTATAGAAGCTGGCCAGTCCGTGGAAGCTCCTTACTTGGGTGATGTTGCCTGGTGTTGGCCATTCTTGTATGGCTGAATATTTCTTTCATCAACCTGTAGGCCCTGTGAACTCACAACAAAACCTAAAAAGACAAGCTTATCAGTAAAGGTGCACTTCTTGAGATTGGCATAAAGCTCTTCTTGTCAAGGGTTTTAAGGACCATCTCAAGATGTGAGGTGTTCCTGTAGGGCACTTACTATAAACAAGTATCATCAAAATAAACTACCACAAACTTACTGATGTACCTAAGAACTTGGTTCATAACATGAAGGTGCTTGCATTAGTCAAGCCAAATGGCATGACTGTCCACTCAGAGTTGCTTTGTCTTGAAAGCAGTCTTCCACTCATCACCTTCCTTCATTCTTACCTGGTGGTATCCACTTTTGAGGTCTATCTTGGAGAAGAGTGGCTCCACTCAGCTCATCTAGCATGTCATCCAGTCGTGGTATTGGATGCCTATACTTGACTGTGATGTTGTTGATTGCTCAGTCCACGCACATGCGCCAAGTCCCATCCTTCTTGGGCACTAGTAGCACTGGTACGGCACATGGACTGAGGCTCTCTCAAACATAGCCTTTCTCCAGGAGCTCCTTGAATTGCTTCTCAAGCTCCTTGACTCATCTGGACTCATCCGGTAGGCTGGCCGGTTGGGCAGGGCTGCTCCGGGCACTAGATCAATCTGGTGTTCTATGCCACGAAAAGGAGGCAAGCCTGCTGGTATCTCCTCTGGAAATAAATCCTGGAATTTGTTGAGGAGAGTTGCTACTTCAGGAGGTAGCTCTATCTGTCCCTGTTCTATACTCAACACTTCCTTGAAAACCATTAGTAACATTAAATCCTTCGAGGCTAAAGCTCCGGACATGACTAGGTTGAATAAGAAAGTTAGACTTGACAAGTTTCTTTTCCTTACTCATTTGGAGTTGTAGCTCATGTACTTGGGCAGGTGTAAGAGGAGCTAGGCTGACCTTTTCTTGTCATGCAAAGGTGTAGAGATTGGTTCTGCCATCATGCCTGGTCTCTTTGTCAAACTGCCATGGTCTTCCTAGCAGAAGATGGCCAGCTTGCATGGGCACCACGTCGCACACGACCAGGTCTTGGTACTTGCCCACACTGAATGGCACAGTGACTTGCTCATGAATCTTGAGCTCCACTTTGTCATCAAGCCATCTCAGTCTATATGTTCGAGGATGCCGTGTCCTCTCTAGACCTAGCTTATCAACCATATACGCACTAGCAACGTTAGTGCAAGAACCACCATCTATGATGAGGTTACATACCTTTCCTTGATGGTGCAACGGCTGTGGAAGATGTTCTCCCTTTGGATGGTCTCTGAAGGATCCACCATTGCACTGAGGATACGTCTAGTGACCAGCACTTCCCCCATATCAGGGTACTCAATGTCACCATATTCTCCTTCTGGCTCATAGTCCTCTTCATCTTGGGACTCATATTTTCCTGCCTCCGTAATCAGCATGACTCGGTTGTTTGGGCACTCCCTTGAGATGTGTCCACGTCCCCTGCACTTGAAACAAGTTATGTCACGTGATCTTTGAAGGTTAGAAGACTTACCAGGCTCTCTCTGGTCAGGTGGGTTCAGGAGGCTTGCTCTGAACCTTGACTGATCCGCTGTTTTGTCTTGTCTTAGTATGTTGCGTGCCCAAGGTGTCTTAGGCTTTCTGCGGATGTCTTGGCTCTTACGTTTGATGTGCTGCTCAGCTTGCACAGATAGGTGGAACAAGTCTTTGAAGTCATTGTAGATTTGCCTTTCCACCTTGCGGCTGATCCTTTCTTGGAGTCCATCCAAGAACTGTGCCATCAATGCTTCTTCATCATCATTGAGCTCCAATCTGTTCCTTAGCTTCTCGAACTCTTCATAGTACTCTCTACTGATCTGGTACCCTACTTAAGAGTATGAAAACGACGTTGCAAATCTCTATGAAAGTATGGTGGAACAAACCTTTGTCGCATGAGGTCTTTCATGTCGACCCATGAGTCTACGGGTCTCATTCTCTTCCTCCTTCTGTCAGATACCACGATCCCACCAGATGAGGGCATTGTCCGTGAGTTGTGCTACAGACTCTCCTAGGTCCTGGTTGGTTGTAGTGATCAAAGATATGATCCATTCGCTTCTCCCAATCTAGGTAAGCCTCGTCTACTTTTCCTGCAAAAGTTGGAGGAGTTAGTTTAACATCAGGATGAATTACCCTTATAGGTGTGTTCATCTCCATCCTCATGACGTCTAGGAGGCATTCTTGGTCTCTGAAGACCATATGGCTCAAAGCCATCATCTTCTGCCTCTTGCCGTGGAGGTCCTTCGGCCTATGGTGAGGAGGTTGTGTCCTCATCTCCATCTGGCTGGGGTTCCTCCTGTTCGTGCGTGTCCTAAGGTACTCAGGACCCTCAGGACGATCTGGCTCAGCTCTGTGCCTTATGGCCTGGAATCTTACTGGTCTCTCCACGCGCTCCAACCTCTCGCCTATGGATGCGAGTTGTGTTTGGAGTGTGGTGAACATGGCCATCATGGTTTCAGCTGCGCCTCTATTCTCTTCTCCCATGGTGTGCTACAAAGAAAGAAGATAATTAGGGTGCTCCTAAATTATTAGGAGAGTTTCTTTTTATATGGGATTTGAAAAAAATGCAAAAGGAAAATCCTAAGGAAAGGAAATTCAAAAAGATGTGAAGATTTGAGAAAAAGGAAACTTTCTTGACAACTTGTGCTAGCTGTCCAATTCGACTTCCTTTAGTATTCTTTCTATTTTCTTTTTATTTTCTTTTTAATTTAACTTAAAAATAAAGGAAATATGATTTAAACAAAAAGGAAAACGTGCAAGACAATGCAAAAGTGAATCTAAACCCTAGTGATACACGAGGAGGCTAGATGCACTCGGTTTGGAGTTTGATGTTGTTTTTTTTATTTTTCTTGAATACGACTTAAACTAATGCAAGAACTAGAAATAAGACAAGC
>CM032163.1:34146325-34175550 GCA_018901935.1 Pugionium cornutum
GATGTTGACCGGTCTGGTCCTATAGGTCGAGGGTCCGGCGGTACTGTCTGGTCCGGCAGGCGCGCCAGATGGTCCTGCTGTCTCGGGCAAGCTTCCTGGTCGGCCAGTCTGGTCTCCTGGCTGGATGTACGACCTGATGTCCTCATCATGTTGTCTTCAGTTTGGCTTGCTTGGATCGGGTAATGGGGCCACTGAAGATTTGTAGCCTTTCATCTCCAATATCTGTGGGTTCTAGCTGCTCCTTAGCATCTTTATTAGCTTCTTCCTCCTCTGTTTCAAGCTGCTCCTTAGGTTGTGGTTCCTTTCTGGCCATGCTCACATCATCCTCCCCCAGTTGAGAAGGATTTGACCTCAATTCTATTACATCTGCAAAATATGGAACCAAATCAGTAATATGGAAGCTTGAACTCACTTGGTACTTACCTTGAATATCCAGCTGGTAGGAATTGTCATTGATATTCTTGATGACTTTGAATGGGCCATCATTCCTAGACATTAGCTTGGATTTCCTTTCACTCGGAAATCTATCTTTGCGCAAATGGATCCAAAGCAAGTCTCCTTCCTCAAATTGTAACTCCTTTTGGCCTTTATTGGCTTGTTGAGCATACATCTTAGTCTTATTTTCAATATTGAGCCGAGCCTTCTCATGAATTTTTTTAACCAACTCAGCCTTTTTCTTTCCATCAAGGCTTGTCCTTTCACTCAAAGGTAAAGGCATTACATCCAAAGGTGAGATGGGATTGAACCCATAAACAATTTGAATGCTTAGTACTTAGAAGCAGTATGCCTAGCATGATTATATGCTAATTCAACATGAGGCAAGTATTCTTCCCAAGTCCTAAGATTCTTTTTAATCAAAACTCTTAACAAAGTAGACAAGGTTCTATTAACTACTTCAGTTTGACCATCCGATGATGGGTGACAAGTTGTGAAGAAACAAAGCTTAGTTCCTAGCTTAGACCAAAGTGTTTTCCAAAAGCAACTAAGTAACTTAGTGTCTCTATCTGATACTATGGTCCTAGGCATGTCATGAAGTCTAACTATCTCCTTAAAGAATAATCCGGCAATGTTAATGGCATCATTCGTCTTATGACAAGGAATAAAGTGAGCTATTTTGGAAAACCTATCAACTACAACAAACATAGAATCTTTTCCAGTCTTAGTTGTAGGCAATCCAACAACAAAGTTCATAGAAATATCATGCCAAGGGTGCAAAAGTATAGGAAGAGGGGTATACAAACCGTGCTTTTGGATTGTAGATTTGGCTTGCTTGCAAGTGACACATCTTTGGCAAGCTTTCTCGACATCACTCCTCATGTGTGGCCAAGAGAAGAGTTCCTGCAATACATTTAATATCTTTGCCATGCCAAAGAGACCCATAAGACCACCTGAATTTGCTTCCTTAACAACAAGTGTTGCAAAGAGGAGATAGGTACACATAACAGATTATCATAAAACAAAGAGCCTTCACTCTTAAAGTATTTTCCAGTACCAAACTTCTCACAAGAAGCATAAATAACCTTAAAATCAGCATCAGTAGCATATAACTCTTTGATTTGCTCAATCCCTAGCAATTTAACTTCTAAATAGTTCAAGAGCACATACCTCCGAAAAAGAGCATTGGCTACTAAATTCTCTTTACCTTTCTTGTATTTGATCACATAAGGGAAGGTCTCAATGAATTCGACCCAGCTAGCATGTATTTGTTTCAGATTTTGTTTCCCTTTGAGATGTTTGAGTGACTCATGGTCAGTATGGATGACAAACTACTTGGGCCAAAGATAATGTTGCCATGTTTGCAAGGCCCTCACAAGCGCATATAGTTATTTGTCATATGTTGGGTAATTGAGTGTGGCCTCTCCAAGTTTCTCAATAAAGTAGGCTATGGGCTTCCTTTCCTGCATAAGAAAAGCACCAATACGAATTCCTGAGGCATCACATTCAATTTCAAAAGTTTTATCAAAGTTAGGAAGAGATAGCACGGGGAGTGTGTGAGCTTGTCTTTCAAGGTTTGGAAAGCCTCCAATTGCGACTGCTCCCACTTAAATGCCACATTCTTTTTGATAACCTCAGTGAGTGGAGCTGCTATAGTGCTAAAGTCCATGACAAATATCCGGTAAAACCCAGCTAGGCCATGGAAGCTCCTTACTTCCCCAACATTCTTTGGACTCGGCCATGCCTTAATCGCTTTTATCTTTTCCTCATCAACCTTAATACCATCTGTACTCACAACAAAACCTAAGAAGACAAGGTTATCTGTTCCGAAAGTACATTTCTTAAGATTGGCATACAAGTTTCCCTTTCTAAGCACTTCAAAAACCTTTCTGAGGTGTTCTACATGATCATCTAAGGTTCGGCTAAAAACTAGAATGTCATCAAAGTATACTACCACAAAATGACCTATGAATTCCCTAAGAACATGGTTCATTAATCTCATGAAGGTACTAGGTGCATTTTTCAAGCCAAAAGGCATTACTAACCACTCATATAAACCTTGTTTAGTTTTAAATGCACCTTTCCACTCATCACCTTCTTTCATCCTAATTTGGTGATAACCACTCTTAAGATCTACCTTAGAGAAGATGCTAGAACCATGAAATTCATCTATCATATCATCTAATCTAGGTATAGGATGGTGATACGTTACAGTGATATTATTGATGGCTCTGCAATCAACACAAATTCTCCAGCTTCCATCCTTTTTTGGGACAGGGAAAACAGGTATAGCACACGGGCTCATACTTTTGCGGATATGTCCTTTCTCCATGAGTTCAGTGACTTGCTGTTGAAGCTCCTGTGTCTCCAGGGGGTTGGTTCTATAGGCTGACTTGTTGGGAAGAGATTCTCCTGGTAGAAATTCAATTTGGTGCTCCATTCCTCGGATTGGTGGTAAGCCTTGCGGTTGCTCCTCCAGAAACACATATTTAAATTCCTGCAAAAGAAGTTGAATTTTGCTAGGAATGTCCTGCATAGATTGGTTATTATGAAAGCATTCTTTAAGCACAAAGAGTAGGTGTGGTAAGCTACTCCCTGGGTTGGACTTAATCATAAGATTAGTCGGTTGTTTGGCTGGTGGCTTGGTTTGCGGTTTGGCGGTGCCATCAGCATGGGGTTTGCTTTTGGGTTCGGATTGGGTTTTGTTTTTCTTTAAAGCTATCTGATCTAAATGAACCTCTTGTGGGGATAAAGGTACTAAAATGTGTTTCTTTTCCTTAAACTCAAATGAGTACCTATTAGTGTGGAATAGGTTCTCTCTTTGCTCATTCTTTTCTGTCCTAGTTTGTAAGTTTAGAGTTCTCCTAGTGACTAAGAGTTGTACAGCATGGGGCATGTCTACATTTTCTTCCAAAGACTCAGCATCTGAATGGTCATCCTCTGATTCTACCTCACCATTAGCCTTAATAACTATGGTTCTCTTATTGGTACATTCGCTAGAGTAGTGACCAATGCCTTACATTTAAAACACAGAATTTCCCTAGTTTTGGTGCTACAACCCATATCCATTCCCTTAAGTTTCGAATCTTCTACCTTAGGTTTAGTGAAAGGCTTGTAATCTTTGCTAGATTTATCCTCCTTAGATTGGCTAAACCTAGTAGAACTAAATCCGGGTTTAGGGTTTTTCCTCTTAAGTTTTTTTCAAACATGATAGCCTTATGGAGAAGTTCTTCTATTTTGACATAATGGTGAACCTCTAGCCTATCTATGATTTCCCTATTAAAGCCACCCATAAACCTAGCCATAGTGGCTTCACTATCCTCTTGAACATCAGCCCTAAGCAATAAGGTTTCCATCTCCTTGAAGTACTCCTCTACGGTTCTAGATCCTTGAGATAGGTTTCTAAGCTTAAAGTGAAGTTCCCTATGGTAGTGGCTAGGTATAAACCTTTTCCTCATGATTACTTTCATCTGGTTCCACGAATCTATAGGCAAATCCCCAGCCCTTCTCCTAGAAGTAACTAATTGATCTCACCAACTTAAGGCATAATCTTTAAAAGCGGTTGGTGCTACTCTAACCTTACTATCCTGAGTGTATTCCCTACAATCAAATACGATTTCTTTCTTCTTTTCCAACTCTATATACTCCTCAAGGTCATTGGTTCCATGGAAAGAGGTGATCTTGATTTTAATGCCAGCCAAACGGTCGCGAGGATTGGGTTGGTTATTCCTATGCGGTTGGTCGTTTCTTGGCCGCCTTCTCCTAGGGTGTTGTGACCAAGATGAGTGACTGTAGTATTGCTCACTATAGAAGGTGTCTGGGTTATCCTAAGTCGTTCATTGATGGATCTTTCTATTTCAGCTCTCATGGTTGCCATACTTTCATCCATCATGGCTTTACAGGAATCAAGGATTTGTTTGTTGGAGTTTGAGGATTCTTCTCCATTATTTCTGGTTCCTACCATGGTACCTGACAAATTCAGACAACTAAACAAGTAAAAGGTTCAAAGTAAAACACAGAAACTGACACAAAAATTCGCTGAAACAAAGACACAAGAACAAAGACAAACCCTAGCAAAGCATGTTCTAGACCCTTTGAACTCCGGTTTTGAAATGGGTGATTCTAAAAACTTTAGATTCGTTTGAAACGTTGTTAATTGGTATTACTGGTTCTATTAAGTCTTAAGAACAAGTTTCATTCAGGTCTTAATCGCTAAAATATTCAAACAAACTGTGATAAACTAAGATTAACAAAAACAGTTTCTTAGAACCTCAACGGTGCCGATTGGGTGTTTCACAAGTTTTGTCCTTTAGAAATTAGCTCTAAACTATTTTAAAGTTAATTTCCAGGTTCTTAAAATATCTAAGATCAAGTTTAAACAAGAAACAAACCCAGAAACATTTTAAAACAAGTCGCAAAAAGAAGGCGAAAGGTTACAAAACATTTTTGCAAGAATACGAAAGGGTGCAAACGGGTTTGTAGATATACAACCTGGTTTGGAGTGGGCTCCGATACCACTTGATGTGATCCTGATGAGGATCAATCCCCTGATAACCTCTAAATGGTTTTGGGAGAGTGGATGAATGGATTGAAGTTGCAGAATGGGTGAAACGATGGGCTAACTTGCGGATGTGTGAGCTCTTAAGTGGATGGATCCGAGAACAAGGGGAAATGGATGATACTTCTCAAGGATGGTGGAAAATCCTTGGACTATCTGCTTGATCTTTGTGAACATCAAAGGCCAGGCACATTAGGCAAGTGGTGAATCGAATTGAAACTTCCAAGGGTGATGAAGATCCCTTAGACTTTCGGCTCTTGAGAGTAATGAGAAAGTGTTCTAAAATTTCTTATTCAAGAGGATGATCAAACGAGTTTAAGAAAGAGATTTGCTACTAAAATTTTTGATGATTCCGAAAGAAGGATACAAGAGAGTACTTATAGTAGTCTAGGAAATTGAAAATAACTACTAAAATTCTACCAAACCATTAAAGGAAATACGTTGGGAATTACAAACACAACTAAGTCAAAGACTAAGAAGTAAATAATGTTTTGACTTGATTCTTCCTCTCTTATTTCATGGATGATGAGATTGAATGGAGCTTGATTCACCAAGAGGCTGTGGTAAAGTACCTTGGGCTTTCCTCATTAAAAACCTATCATAGAAAACCCATTGGGACAATGATGAGGACATCAGGTCGTACATCCAGCCAGGAGACCAGACTGGCCGACCAGGAAGCTTGCCCGAGACAGCCGGACCATCTGGCACGCCTGCCGGCCCAAGCAGTACCGCCGGACCCTCGACCACAAGGACCAGAGCAACCAGCATTGCCGGCGGAGAGGCCCAAGCTTCTGGCACACTTGGTGGCGACGTGGATGACACCGCCGGTCCCTCTGGTGATGCCGCCAACTCTGGGATCAACTTGGCCGGTCCTGAAGGCATTCCGGCCAGTACCTCGCACAGTCCAGCCGGTACAGCCGATCCAGCCGAGTACACGCGCATTTCCACTTCTACACAAGAGGACTCGGACCAAATGAGCTACCAGCTCCAGGACATGCACCTAGAGGAAGTATCTACACCAGTGGTACCTCAAGGAGCAATGACAAGAAGCAGATCAAGGGCACTCTTCCACAAATTCAGCTTATGGGTCGACAAGCTCCTAGAAGAAGATCGACTAAGGACAATGGGCCAAAAATGCAAGGAAGAGTCCAGTGGCTTCTCAACAACACAAGGGACATCAGAGACTTGGGCTTTACTGGCAAGAGAGGTCAGGGCCCAAAGATTCTTAACCCTACTCCAAGTCGAAGACTAGGAGCAAGGCGCGTGCATGCCACAAGGACAGCCACCTTCCATTTCTTGGCCATGAGGTAAGTTAAGGTAAGTTTCAATTCGAATATATGCCTCTTTCTGTTTTGCAGGGTAGGATCTAGAATATTTACTTGACTGAGTCAAAGACATTTTAGGAATAGGTCCTTTTTCGATTATACACTTTTGTATCTTTTCGTTTGTGCACTTTTGTAAGTTTTCCTTTTCTTATTTGGGTCGAACCTAGAAGGTCAAGCTGTCGAGCATATTAATAAGGCTCCTTCCAGCATTGTAGTTCGACAACCTTTATGATATTAATAAAGATAGAACTTTTTCCCCAACAAGTTTTCTCTCAAGAATCTTGTGCGCTTAGAATCTAGTTGAGACCAGCCCTCCTAGCTCTAAGTTTGTGATTTATCACGAGGTTCATTACCCCTCGTGTGGTTCACTTCACCTTTCCATCGAATACCAACCCAAAAACCCCTATCCAAGAAGTCTAAGGTCGAGTTTCTCACCTAAACTTCTCCAAACAGCCCACATGCATACATCCTTGAATCAAGGCTTGTATCAGACAAAACTAAGAATAGGGAAAAAGAGTACTATCCAAGGCACCTCTCTTGGTGAGGTTTAGGTGGCTTGAATCACAACCAATGTGGTTGGATTAGCACCCACTAAACTGGCCTGAATGGTGTTGAGAAGGTGTTGTAGTGTTGTCTTAAGTTTGGCTTGTTTGGATCGTGTAATGGGGCTATTGAAGATTTGTAGGCTTTCATCTCCAATATCCACGGGTTCTATCTGCTCCTTAGAATATTTAGTGGATTGTTCCTCCCCTGGTTCAAGATGCTCCTTAGGTTGTGGTTCCTTGCTGGCCGTGCTCACATCAGACTTTCCCTTACCTCATTAAGTACAAGAAGGGCAAGGATAATGTGGTAGCCGATGAATTATCAAGGAGTTTTGCCTTGATATGAAAAATGGAAGCTAAGACATTATGATTTGAGCACACCAAGGCCTTATACAAGGATGATCCTGAATTTGCTGAGAGTTACAAGGAGTATGGCACAAGGAGTCACTGCAAGTTGTATCTCCATGATGAATTCTTGTTCCGAGAAAGAAGGTTGTGCATACCTCAGGTATTTCTACGAGAGCTTATCACCCAAGAAGCTCATAAAGGAGGTCTTATGGGCCACTTTGGTGTTGACAAGACACTGGCCATGGTCAAGGAACAGTTCTACTGGCCACACATCAAGAGGACAGTAGAAGCCCATTGTGCAAGGTGTATTACCTGCAAAAAGGTGAAGTCCCGAGTACACCCTCATGGGCTCTATCTCGCTCTACCTATACCTATGTATTCATGGGTAGACATCTCCATGGACTTCGTTCTACGTCTGCCCAAGATCAACCACAAAGATGCCATCTTTGTAGCGGTGGACCATTTCTCTAAGAAGGCACACTTCATACCGTGTGCAAATGTAATGATGCCACACAAACGGTAGAGCTGTTCTTCAAGGAGGTAGTACGTCTTCATGGAGTGCCAAGGACCATCGTGTGAGATAGAGACACCAAATTCCTAGGACATTTTTGGAGGACCCTTTGGAGAAAGCTAGGCACGAAGCTTCTGTTCTCCACCACTTGCCATACTCAGACCGATGGCAAAACTGAAGTGGTCAACTGAACCTTATCAACTCTTCTCAGGACCATTATTGGGGAGAACATCAAGACATGGGTGGAGTGCTTGCCATTCATTGAGTTTTCCTACAACCGAGCCGTGCACTCAGCCACTAAGAAGACCCCTTTTGAAGTTGTAGGCGGCTTCAACCCCCAAACACCTTTGGAGCAAACACCACTGCCACCAGCAGAGATGACCAACCTAAATGGAGAATCTAAAGCAGAGTTCATCAAGAAGTTGCACCAGAAGGTCGCGGAGAACCTAGAAAAGATGACCGAGCAGTACGTGACTCATGCCAACAAGGGAAGAAAGGAGATGATCTTCCAACCAGGAGATTCGGTGTGGCTACACCTATGACAAGAAAGATTCCCTAGCCTAAGGAGTTCCAAGCTAGCCCCCAGAAGAGATGGATCATTCAGAATCCTGTAGAGGATCAACAACCACGCCTATCAACTTGAACTTCTAGGTGAGTTTAATGTGTCTAACACATTCAATCTGACTGATTTAGCTCCCTTCCTTGCAGATGATCCAGTTTTGAGGACAAAACGTACTGAAGGGAGAGGGTATGATGGGGACACTAGATCATCTGGCTGGCCAGATATTGAAAATAGCCAACCAGATCAGGAAGAAGGCCTGCCCGAGACAGCTGGGCCGATATGCGAGTCTGCCAGGCCAAGCGGTACCGCCGGCCCGATGACCAGTAGGGTCGGTGATGAGGACATCTGGTCGTATGTCCGGCCAGGAGACCAGACTGGCTGACCAGGAAGCTTGCCCGAGATAGCCGGGCCATTTGGCACGTCTGCCGGCCCAAGCGGTACTGCCGGACCCTCGACCAATAGGACCGGACCGATCAGCATTGCCGGCGGAGAGGCCCAAGCTTCCGGCACAATTGGTGGTGATGTGGATGACACCACCAGTCCCCTTGGTGATGCTGCCGACTCCGAGATCAACTTGGCTGGTCCAGAAGGCATTCCGGCCAGTACCTCGCACAGTCAAGCCGGTACACCCGATCCAGCCGAGTACACGAGCATTTCAACTTCTACACAAGGAGACTCGGACCAGATAAGCTACCAGCTTCAGGACATGCATCTAGAGGAAGTCTCTACACCAGTATTGCCACCAGGAGCAATGAAAAGGAGCAGATCAAGAGCACTCTTCCACAAGTTCAGCTTATGAGTCGACAAGCTCCTAGAGGAAGATCGACTAAGGACAATGGGCCAGAAGTGCAAAGAAGAGTCCAAAGGCTTCTCAACAATGCAAGGGACTTCAGAGACTTGGGCTTTAGTGGCAAGAGAGGTTAGGGCCCAAAGATTCCTAACCCTATTCCAAGTCGAAGACTAGGAGCAAAGCGCGTGCATGCCACAAGGATGACCACCTTCCATTTCTTGGCCGTGAGGTAAGTAAGGTAAGTTTCAATTCGAATATATGCCTCTTTCTGTTTTGCAGGGTAGGATCTAGATTGTTTTTATTTGTGAGTCAAAGACATTTTAGGAATATGTCCTTTTTCGGTTATGCACTTTTGTATATTTTCCATTTGTGCACTTTTGTAAATTTTCCTTTTCTTTCTTTGAGTCGACCCTAGAAGGTCAAGCTGTCGAGCATATTAATAAGGCTCCTTCCAGCATTGTAGTTCGATAACCTTTTTGATATTAATAAAGTAGAACTTTCTTCCAACAAGTTTTCTCTCTAAGAATCTTGTGCGCTTAGAACCTAGTTGAGAACAGCCCTCCTATCTCTAAGTTTGTGATTTATCACGAGGTTTATCACCACTCGTGTGGTTCACCTCACCCTCCATTGAATACCAACCCAAAAACCCGTATCCAAGAAATCTAAGGTCGAGTTTCTCACCTAACCTTCTCCAAACAGCCCACGCACATCCAAGCCTTGAATCGAGGCTTGTATCATTTTGGTATCAGAGCTTAAAGCTCCTAAACCAGGTTGTTTCTATCCTTTAACTTGTTTTGTTTCTTGTTCTTGCATTAGTTTAAGTTTCATTCAAGAAAATCAAAAAAATAACATCTAAGTTCAGACCGAGTGCATCTAGTTCCTACGTGCATCACTAGGTTATAGAATCATTCTTGCATTACAATTTTCGACTTTCCTTTTTGTTAGAATCATATTTCTATTATTTTTAAGTTAAATTAAAAGAAAAGAAAAAGAAAATAGGAAAAATACCAAAAGAATTCGAATTGGACAGCTAGCAATAGTTGTCAAGAAAGTTTCCATTTTTTTCAAATCTCCATATTTTCGAATTTTTCATTTCTCATATTTTCCTTTTTGCATTTCTCGAATCCCCTTATAAAAGAAAACCCTCCTAATAATTTAGGAGCAGCATAACTTGTCTTCTTTCTTTGTAGAACGCAATGGCAGAAGAGAATAGAGAAGCAACCGAAGCCATGATGGCCATGTTCACCACCCTCCAAACGTAACTCGCATCAATAGGCGAGAGATTGGAGCACGTGGAGAGGCCTGTGAGATTCCAGGCCATAAGGCACGTGAGAGCTGAGCAAGACCATGCTGACGGTCCTGAGCACCTTAGGACACAGCACGAACAGGAGGAGCCCCAGCCAAATGGAGATGAGGACACACAACCTCATAACTATCACCATAGGCCGAGAGGACCTCCACGGCAACCAGAGGCAGAAGATGATGGCTTCGAGCCATATGGTCTTCACCAGAGACCAAGGATGCCTCCTAGACATCATGACGATGGAGATGAACACATCTACAACCGGGTAACTCATCCTGATGTTAAGCTAACTCCTCCAAGTTTTGCAGGAAAAGTAGATCCCGAGGCTTACCTAGATTGGGAGAGAAGAATGGATCATATCTTCGATCATTACAACCAACCACGGCCTAGAAGAGTCTCAATGGCAGTAGCACAACTCACGGACAATGCCTTCATCTGGTGGGATTGTGAGGTATCTGACCGAAGGAGGAAAAGAATGAGGCCCGTAGACTCATGGGTCGACATGAAAGACCTCATGCGACAAAGGTTTGTTCCACCTTACTTTCATAGAGATTTGCAACGACGTTTTCGTACTCTTAAGCAGGGTACCAGATCAGTAGAGGAGTACTATGAAGAGTTCGAGAAGCTAAGGAACAGGCTGGAGCTCAATGATGATGAAGAAGCTTTGATGGCACAATTCTTGGATGGACTTCAAGAAAGGATCAGCCGCAAGGTGGAAAGGCAAATCTACAATGACTTCAATGACTTGTTCCACCTATCTGTCCAGGCTGAGCAGCACATCAAACGTAAGAGCCAAGACATCTGCAGCAAGCCTAAGACGCCTTGGGCACCAAGCAACATTCCCAAGCCCGTAGACAAAGGCAAGAGCATAGAGATCGAGTCAAGGTTCAAGAGCAAGCCTCCTGAACCAACCCGTGACCAGAGAGAGCCTAGTAAGTCTTCTAGCTCCTCTTACACCTGCCCAGGTACACGAGCTACAACTCCAAATGAGTAAGGAAAAGAAACTTATCAAGTCTAATTTTCTTATTCAACCAAGCCATGTCCGGAGAGCTTTAGCCTCGAAGGATTTAATGATACTAATGGTCTTCAAAGAAATTTTGAGTATAGAACAGGAACAGGTAGAGCTACCTCCTGAAGTAGCAACTCTCCTCAACAAGTTCCAGGATGTGTTCCCAGAGTAGATACCAGCAGGCTTGCCTCCCTTACGTGGCATAGAGCACCAGATCGATCTCGTGCCCGGAGCAGCCCTGCCCAACTGGCCAGCCTACCGGATGAGTCCAGAGGAGTCCAAGGAGCTTGAGAAGCAAGTCAAGGAGCTACTGGAGAAAGGCTATGTTCGAGAGAGCCTCAGTCCATGTGCCGTACCAGTGCTACTAGTGCCCAAGAAGGATGGGACTTGGCGCATGTGCGTGGACTGCCGAGCAATCAACAACATCACTGTCAAGTACCGGCATCCAATACCACGGCTGGATGACATGCTAGATGAGCTGAGTGGAGCCACGGTCTTCTCCAAGATAGACCTCAAGAGTGGATACCACCAGGTCAGGATGGAGGAAGGTGATGAATGGAAGACTGCTTTCAAGACAAAGCAAGGGCTCTACGAGTGGACAGTCATGCCATTCGGCTTGACTAATGCCCCAAGCACCTTCGTGCACCTTATGAACCAAGTTCTTAGGGCGTACATCAGTAAGTTCGTTGTAGTTTATTTCGATGACATATTGGTTTATAGTAAATGCTTAAGGGATCAGCTCACACATCTTGAGTTGGTGCTTAAAACCCTTCGACAAGAAAAGCTTTATGCCAATCTCAAGAAGTGCATCTTTTGTACTGATAAAATTGTCTTCTTAGGTTTTGTTGTAAGTTCACAGGGCCTACAGGTTGATGAAGAGAAGATTCGAGCCATTCAAGAATGGCCAACACCAAGCAACATCAGCCAAGTGAGGATCTTCCACGGACTGGCCAGCTTCTACAGGAGATTCGTGCCCAACTTCAGCAGTATTGCCTCACCATTGACGGCAGTAGTGAAGAAGAACATGGGATTCAGCTGGGGAGAAGCTCAGGAGAAGGCATTCCAGGCCATGAAGGACAGCCTTACACATGCACCAGTGCTAGTCCTGCCCGACTTCAACAAGACATTTGAAGTGGAGTGTGATGCCTCTGGAATAGGCATAGGAGCAGTGCTAACCAAAGGAGGGAGGCCAGTGGCATACTTCAGTGAGAAGTTAGGTGGTGCCTCACTGAACTAACCCACTTACGACAAGGAGCTTTATGCCCTTGTCCGAGCATGGGAGACTTGGCAGCATTACTTGCTGTCCAAGGAGTTTGTGATCCATACTGATCACGAGACTCTCAAACACCTCAGAGGGCAAACCAATCTCAAGAGGAGACATGCCAGGTGGATGGAGTTTATAGAGACCTTCCCGTACGTCATCAAGTACAAGAAGGGCAAAGACAATGTGGTAGCCGATGCACTATCAAGGAGGTTTGCCTTGATATCCACCATGGAGGCAAAGGTCCTAGGATTCGAGCACATCAAGGACCTATACAAGGATGATCCTGACTTTGCTGAGAGCTACAAAGAGTGTGGCACAGGGAGTCATGGCAAGTTTTACATCCATGAGGGATTCTTGTTCCGAGAGAGAAGGCTGTGCATACCACAAGGATCATTAAGGGAGCTTATCATCCGAGAAGCTCATGGAGGAGGACTCATGGGCCACTTTGGTGTCGACAAGACTCTAGCAGTGGTCAAGGAGCACTTCTACTGGCCACACATCAAGAGGACAGTAGAAGCACATTGTGCAAGATGCATTACTTGCAAGAAGGCAAAGTCCCGAGTGCAACCTCACGGGTTGTATCTCCCACTACCCATACCGACGCATCCATGGGTGGATATATCAATGGACTTTATTCTAGGTCTGCCCAAGATCAACCACAAAGATGCAATCTTTGTAGTGGTGGACAGATTGTCCAAGATGGCACACTTCATTCTGTGTGCCAATGTCAATGATGCCACTCAAACAGCCAAGCTGTTCTTCAGGGAGATAGTACGGCTTCATGGAGTGCCAAGGACCATCGTATCAGACAGGGACACTTCCTCAGCCATTTCTGGAGGACCCTTTGGAGGAAGCTAGGCACGAAGCTACTCTTCTCTACCACCTGCCATCCTCAAACCGATGGCCAAACTGAAGTTGTCAACAGGACACTATCAACTCTTCTCAGGACTACACTAGGGAAGAGCCTCAAGACTTGGGTGGAGTGCCTGCCATTCATAGAGTTTGCTTACAACCGAGCCATGCACTCAGCAACCAAGAAAACACCATTTGAAGTAGTATACGGCTTCAACCCTCTCACCCCGTTGGAGCAAACGCCACTGCCACCAGGAGAGATGACCAACCTCAACGGAGCATCCAAGGCAGAGTTCATAAGGAAGTTACACCAGAAGGTAGCAGAAAACTTGGAGAAGAGGACCGGGCAGTACGTGACTCATCCCAACAAGGGAAGAAAGGAGGTGATCTTTCAACCAGGCGATTGGGTGTGGCTACACCTACGGCAGGAGAGGTTCACCAACCTAAAGAGTTCCAAGCTAGCACCAAGAGGGAATGGATCATTCAGAGTGCTGGAGAGGATCAACAGCAATGCCTACATGATCGAGCTCCCAGGTGAGATTAATGTGTCCAACACGTTCAACGTAACTGACTTAGCCCCTTTCCATGCAGATAAATCAGTTTTGTGGTCAAAACCTACTGAAGAGCGAGGGGATCATGAGGACATCAGGTCATATGTCCGGCCAGGAGACTAGACTGGCCGACCAGGAAGCTTGCCCGAGACAGCCGGGCCATTTGGCACGTCTGCCGGCCCAAGCGGTACCACCGGACCCTCGACCAATAGGACCGGACCGATCCCAGCATTTCCGGCGGAGAGGCCCAAGCTTCAGGCACAATTGGTGGTGACGTGGATGACGCCGCCGACTCCGAGATCAACTTGGCCTGTCCAGAAGGCATTCCGGCCAGTACCTCGCACAGTCCAGCCGGTACAGCCGATCCAGCCGAGTACACGAGCATTTCAACTTCTACATAAGGAGACTCGGACCAGATAAGCTACCAGCTTCAGGACATGAATCTAGAGGAAATGTCTACACCAGTAGTGCCACCAGGAGCAATGACAAGGAGCAGATCAAGAGCACTCTTCCACAAGTTCAGCTTATGGGTCGACAAGCTCCTAGAGGAAGATCGACTAAGGACAATGGGCCAGAAGTGAAAGGAAGAGTCCAAAGGCTTCTCAACAGTGCAAGGGACTTCAGAGACTTGGGCTTTAGTGGCAAGAGAGGTCAGGGCCCAAAGATTCCTAACCCTACTCCAAGTCGAAGACTAGGAGCAAGACACGTGCATGCCACAAGGACGACCACCTTTCATTTCTTGGCCGTGAGGTAAGTAAGGTAAGTTTCAATTCGAATATATGTCTCTTTCTGTTTTGCAGGGTAGGATCGAGATTGTTTACATTTTTGAGTCAAAGACATTTTAGGAATAGGTCCTTTTTCGGTTATGCACTTTTGTATATTTTCTATTTGTATACTTTTGTAAACTTTTCTTTTCTTTCTTTGAGTCGACCCTAGAAGGTCAAGCTGTCGAGCATATTAATAAGGCTCCCTCCAGCATTGTAGTTCGACAACCTTTTTTGATATTAATAAAGTATAACTTGCTTCCAACAAGTTTTCTCTCTAAGAATCTTGTGCGCTTATAACCTAGTTGAGACCAGCCCTCCTAGCTATAAGTTTGTGATTTATCACGAGGTTCATCACCCCTTGTGTGGTCACCTCACCCTCCATCGAATACCAACCTAAAAACCCCTTATCAAGAAGTCTAAGGTCGAATTTCTCACCTAACTTTCTCCAAACAGCCACGCGCATCCAAGCCTTGAATTGAGGCTTGTATCAGTCGGGCCGACCAACTTTGCCGGCGAAGAGGCCAAAACCTCCGGCCCAACAGGGGGCGACGTGGCCTACTTAAAGTTGAAGACTAAGCGCGTACAACATGGTCGGCCACCTTCCATTTTTGGCCGAAAGGTAAGAAGGTAAGTTTTCAATTATATATTTGCTTTTTCTGTTTTGTAGGGTAGGAACTAGTAGTTTTTGTTTTTGTTGAGTCAAGAACAATTAATTAGTTGTCCTTTTTGGTTGTTTCTTTTTTGTAATTTTTCTTTTATGCACTTTTATTTCTTTTCCATTTTTCTTTTGGGTCAACCCTAGAGAGTCAAGCTACTGAGCATATTAATAAGGCTCCTTTCAGCATTGTAGTTCGACAACCCTTTTGATTATTAATATAGAAATCATTTTTTCTAAGAGTTTTCTTCACAAAACTCCTATCACTTAGACCTAGTCGACACCAGCCCTCCTAGCTCTTAGATTGTGATTTATCACGAGGCCTTCCATACCTCGTGTGGTTCACTTCACCCCACCACCCATCACACAGGAGAACACCCCACTTCAGAAGCCTAAGGCTGATTTTCTCGCCTAAACTTCTTCAACCTGTCCTAGAGCATCACAGCCGTGAGTTAAGGCTTGTATCAGGAGCTGATGAAGAATCATTGCAAAAAGTGGATGAAGAGCATATATACCATTGCATCACATGTACTACCGGATACGATTATTTTTGATCCCAAATTTTGATGTTTAATTAGATGCTCATTCGATGTTTTTCTTGGCAGATGCAATCATGACCTCGAAACCGTATTATCGGCCCTCTCAAAATCATCGCATCAATGATCCAAAACTTTTAAACCATCTAGGTGAGACCCAGACTTTGTGTGGAGGAATTATTACAAAAAGTTGATGAAAGGCATATATACAATTGCATGACATGTACTACCGGGTTCGATCATACCAGCGCTAATGCACCGGATCCCATTAGAAGTCGGAAATTAAACATGCTTGGGCGATGGTAGTACTGAGGTGGGTGACCTTCTGGGAACACTACAAGAAAACAACACATTTCCGACGACCATATTCGTCGGAAACACGTTGGTAACACAGATTCTCAACAAATTTCCGACGACAATAGTCCGTCGGGACTATTTTGTCGGAAATTAGATTCTGTCGGGAATTGATCAAGAATTTCCGACGGATTGGCGATTAAGTGTGCCGTCGGAAACTTTCGACGGATTTTCGATGGAAATATTCCGTCGAAAAAAGACCGACGGATATTCGATGATCCGTAGCCATCGGGAATTACCGACGAATAATCGAGGGACATTTTCCGATGACTTCGGCCGTCGAGAATTTGGTCCGATGATATTTCCCGACGGTTTATAACTGTCGGAATATCTCAACACGTTTCCGACGGCAAGTGTCGTCGACAATTTCCGACGGCATAATCCGTCGGAAAACACCAATTAATTGAAGAAATAAAAAATTTATTTTTTAATAATTTATATTTTAAAAATATTAAATATTTTTAAAATATAAATATTAAAAAAATAAATTAATAAATTTTTTATTTTATTAAATTAAATTAATATTCCTAATATGTTTAAAAATAAACATACAATTAATAAAAATAATATTATAAATATAAATATTATTAAAAATTATTTTAAATTACAAATTTACAAAGGAAGGGCAGGAGGAGAAGGAGGAGAAAAAATATCATCAGGCAGTTTAATTTTTATCATTTCTACAAAACTTTTGAGATTATTCATCTCTATTTTCATATACGCTATTTTTTCTTTTAGCTTCTCATTTTCCTCGTTTCTAACTGCAGATGTTGCGCCACCAGTATCTGCAACTCTCCCGAATCCTGGATGACGATCTTTTAAAAATGATACTTTCTGTAAAAATAAAAAATATTATTTGAAAATTTAATGAAAATTATTATAATATTAATTATATATTTAAAAAAACATACATCAAGAACGAGACGGTTAATCTCAGAACGAGGCAATTCGGCGACCAAAGATGAAGAACCAACTTGAGATTGCTCGGTTAGAATATCAGTTTTTTCTTTTTTACTTTTTCGATGATCTCACTAACGAGACCATCTTGGATACGACCAGTCTTTTTGTTCGTGTGGACGGCCTCGAGAAGTTGCAAGTGATCTGGAGGTGCTCCAATTTCTTGTGCGTAAAAATAAAAAAAATTCTAAATTAATAATTTTAAAAATTTTAAATATAATAAATAATTAATATAATAATTAATTTACCAATTGATCGGCTCGTCTCAGAAAACTAGTCGATCCGGCATTGTGAATATAAATGCCTTTGCCTCCTCGGTCGCTCTTCCGGTTTCCCGAATTAGTTTTCGAGATGAACTCAGCGCTAGAAGATTCCCAATAACGAATAAAGTCGTTCCAAACCGACTCATTCAACCCTCTTGGTTTATCTTTTCCTTTTTTCCATTTTTATTTCTATTCGTTCATGTGGCGGGAAAATTGTACTGCAGCCTCTTTTTCGAAAGCTTCTTCCACCAATTTTGTGTTCATGGGATCCCATGTAAATTCTTGCTGTGAAATTTTAATATATATTACTAAAAAATATTATTAAAAACTATTTAAAATAATTATATATTTAAAATTTAAATAACGTACCACTAACGTCCTGAACCAAATCTAACGTTCTTCATACGGAATATCTCGAAATTTGGTATATGGTTTATTCAAAAGAGAATGAAGCATCTTTAATAAGATTTGCTTATTCCATTGTTTGAAATACCAAACCTACGAATTTTTATTACAATAGTATTAAAATAATTATTTTAAATATAATTATAGAATAGTATTAAAATAATTATTTTAAATATAATTATAGAAATTTAATTTACTATGTCGAGTTTCCTTGACGTCTCGGATCGAGAAATGTGAGAAGTTCACGACTAGGCTGCTGAACCAATTCTTTAATTGTCATTGGTCGGAAAGAATCATTTGCAGATTCTGGAACTTGAGTTGGTATAAAACTCGGAGTCGATGACTCACCACGTCTTTGGTAATCTTGATACGACCTATAATTTTTTAATATTTATAATGTTTTTATAAAAAATAATTTTAATAATATTTAAATAAAAGTTGATTTAAAAAAACCTTGAAACCTTGTCAATTAACCAGTACTCGGTTAAGAAACCAAGCAACAAGAAAATGATGTTGTGATCAATACTTGAAATCTTCATCCAATCTACTTTTTTTTATTGGATAACGATGACTGAAAATTCTTTATATATAAATAATCTAGTTGATTTTTTAAATAACTATACAATATCACTTGCTGATGAAATGATTTTTTTATAAAATATATATATATATATATATAACTATTTAAATAAATAAACTCAATTTTCATCAAAAATACTATATTTGATAGACATTTTATTAAAAACCTGAATCACGATTTCACCACCTTAAAAAAATCTGTGTTTTTGCCTTATTATGTCTTTTTCTCAGTACAAGTAATGGAATAGATTAAATGTAAATAACAATTCACAAGACGACGCTTTCTACTAATAAAATATATATTTCGAATAGTATAGTACTATATAATAATATAAAATGCATATATAAGCAGTGTGTGCTTATTTTTGTCCATTCCATCTTTACTTTTTATTTAATATTTTTGTATCAATTAATTTTTGCAGTTCCATTCAAAACATAGATTTGTTTGCAAATATGAAATTGTTTTGAATTTATAAAGCTAAACAAAATTATTCAATAAACATATATGTAACCAAATAAATCGCATTATTGAACTTATAAATCATTATATACACTGATATATAAATAACATAAAATATTAAATTTTGAAAATTAAGAAAATACAGCATTTGAAAATTAAGAAAACACAACATTCGCTAGCTTCTAGTTGATATGAATTTCCAAAATAGAATAATAATTCGAAATTCAAAACATAAATGTAAATATATCAATCTATCCTCAAACATATTTGTTAAAAATTTAAACAGTGAAATTGATGTGTCTACACCAAAATTGTAATTTGTGTATTTTATAAAGTTATCATAAGATCCACGGAACCGGAATATTCAAATTGAAAAAACAAAAGCCTTCTTTAGTAACCTTCAGTGTAAAAATATTCAACTTGTGAACTGAAGCACTTAGAACATTCTTAAGAAAATGAAAATCACACAAAATAGAAATCTAATGTTATTATTTTTAAGAAAAACTTATATGATTTACGTCGATTTGCGGTGATTTGAGATCCAAAGGAGAGAAACGCGAGAGAGGAAGAAAAAGAAACGGCCGTAAACCATATTAGATATTTCCGATGATAATTTCCATTGGGAATACGTCGGAAATATAATAAATATTTTCGGCAAATCCCGCATTGGGAATTATGTTTCCTTCGTAAAATTTTAAGCCGTCGGAAATCCATCGGCTTTCCATCGATAAACTTAAAACATGTGCATGCTCGACAAATAGTTTGCACACGTTGCAATTGATGGTGTTCCGACGGATTTCCAATGGATTTACAAAAGCCGTCGGCAATTCGTCGGTTAAGTATATCAATATTACAAAAACAATTATATATTATTAAAAAGTTTGGTCAATTCCGACAGATTTCCGACGGAAGTACAAAAGCCATCAGAAAACCGTCGGTTATGTATATCAATATTTCAAAATATTTACACATTATTAAAAAGTTTTTGTTCATTCCGACAGATTTCCGACGGAATTATAAAAGCCGTCGGAAAGCCGTCGCTAGTTTTATCAATATTTCGAAAAATATTGATATATTATTAAAAAAGTTTTTGTTCATTCCTACGACTACATATATCAATATTTCGAAAAAATATTTATATATTATTAAAAAAGTTTTGGTTTATTTTGTATATAACAAAATACATTAAAAATAACATGACTTTTTTCAATATTCCGTGTAAGCATTTATGAAAATATGGAAATGAAATATGGAAAGAAAAATATGAAATCTGAATTCAAATCTGAATTTAGAAAAGATAATTTATATATAATTAAAGTATGGAAAAAAATCTTATTATCATAAATTTAATCTGAATCTGATGAATATTCCGAATTAGCTGAATTTTGGTCGTCAAACTCGCCAATCTGTTCTTCTGAATCTTGAAACACGTTGTAATCTTCGTTCGTGGTGTCATCAACAACAAGGTTAACTTCAAGAGAAGTGTCTATGGAACCTAAGTTACCAATTGTGCTTTGCTGCATAGGCTCTTGTTCGGTAATACCACATACCATTCTTCTAGGATGTATTGAGGTCACTGTAATCCAAGGATCTTGTTTGTCTCTCACACGAGGATATCGAATGTAACAAACCTGGTCCGCTTGTGATGCAAGTATAAAAGGATCATATTTTTGATGTCGCTTACAAGAGTGGAAAGATGTAACACCGAATTCGTGTTCACGTTGACCCATGACAGGGTCATACCAGTCACAATAGAACACAATACACCTCAAATCAATCATTCCTGGATAGTGAACTTCTAATATTTCCCGAAAAGTACCATTGTATACCATTTCTCCCGATTGAGATGATACACCATAATTACAAGTTGTTTGTGAGTTTCCTTCGCGATGACTATTAAAAGCATATCCACGAGTGTAGTACATTGGATAAGATTTTGCAGTAAATGTAGGACCACTCACCAACTCAACTAACCACGTGGGAAACGTTATCCCCCTAGAAGAACCTGTAGTAACCTACAAAATAATAGAATGTAGTAAATTATAAATATATATATATATATATATATATAGATATATATAGTTAACTATTATTGAAAATTACATAATTGTGGTAACACTAACATAAAAATGCAACCATTTTACAAATTCGCTTTTTTAAGTTCGAACAACTCATTTTCGCTGTAATCTGAATAATGAACACGTATTTGTTCCATGTATATCCTGTTAATTATGAAAAAAAATTAACAATAAATTATAATAATAACTAAAAAACAAAATTAAATTGAATGTACCTTTCATATTCCAAAACGTCATCGCAATTTGTCAAAATATACAAATGCAAGTGATTGTGTTCCTCCTCTGATAGGCGTCGCGTCTTCTCTTTTCCACTTAAACGTCCAATTTGTGCAAATATTTCTGGCACATACACTGGATAGCTTGGTTTTTCTTCTCCATCATCATGTCGTGAAGGTCGTCTATTTTTTGTTTGCACTTGCGATGGAAAATAGTAGCTAGCAAAGTTAGAAGTTTCTTCATTAATACTTTGTGCGACGATTGAACCTTCAATCCTGGCAAGATTTTTAACTTTTTTCTTTAGGTGGAACATATATCACTCAAAAGGATACATCCATCTGTACTGAACAGGTCCTCCAAGGGCTGCTTTCTAGGGAGGTGAATAGGAAGATGCTCCATAACATAAAAAAATGCTGGTGGAAATATTTTCTCTAGGTTACAAATGAGAACCAGTATTATTTTCTCCAAATTTCGGATATCGTCTACAGTAAGTGATCTTGTACATAAATCTCGGAAAAAGCATCAATCCCTACATAAAAAATATATTTTAATATCATATAATATATGAAATTATTATTATTTATATATAAAATAATGTAAACGTCGTACCTGAAATTGCTCCATGGACGTTTTTAGGCAGTAGATCGCTAAAGGCAAATGGGAATAATCTTTGCATGACAACATGACAACATGACAATCATGACTTTTCATCCCTGAAAATTTACCTTCAATAGTATCGACACAATTACGAAGATTAGATGCGTATCCATCTGGAAATTTGACACTATGCTTAATCCAGTCAAAAAATTCATTGCATGCGCATCCAACCGAAATGCGGGAGACAATGATTTTCCATTTGACATTACACTTAGTTCCTTCCGGGAACAAATATCCGGCAAATCCAATCTGGCTTTCAAATTATCTTTTGTTTTTCCTTGCACATTTAGAACGGTATTCATTATGTTATCGAAAAAATTCTTCTCAATGTGCATAACATCTAGATTATGGCGCAACAAATGGTCCTTCCAATATGGTAAATCCCAAAAAATGCTCTTCTTGTGCCAATTATGGTATTCGCCACAACCATCAACAGGGTAATATCCGTTACCTCCACAAGAAGCCGTTCTCTCAGCACCTAAATCTCTAAGTTGAGTCATCATATAATTCTCATCAAGAATAAGAGGTGGAGCATCAAAAAAAGTTTTTTTTATCCTAAACAATGTCGTGCTCCAGCGATATGGATGATCTTGTGGTAGAAATCGACGATGACAATCAAACCAACTAGTCTTTCGTCCGTGTTTCAGTTGGAATGCATCAGTATTATCTTGACAATATGGGCATGCTAATCTTCCATGCGTCGACCATCCTGATAGCATACCATATGCTGGAAAATCACTTATCGTCCACATAAGTACTGCTCGCATCAAGAAGTTCTGTTGGTTGGAAACATCGAATGCTTCGACACCATTTTCCCATAATATTTTTAACTCAGAATTAGTGGCTGCAAGAAATAAAAACTCTCGTTTCATGCATAAAGAAGGAGGCAAATTATAAGGTGTAACGATAACTGGCCACAACGAGTATTGCCTCCCATGCTTCCCAAAAGGGTTGAATCTATTTGTAGATAACCCGAGGTATACGTTTCTAGGCTCATATGCAAAACTAGGATAAACCTGTTGAAAATGTTTCCATGCTTCTGCATCCGAGGGATGCACAATTTCTCCATTCGAATTATGTTCTGCATGCCATCTCATAGGTTTTGCCGTGTGTTCAGATTGATATAACCTCTTTAACCACTCTGTTAATGGCAAATACCACATCCGTTTATGCGGAATAGGTACTCTACCACTTGTCTCTTCAAATCGAGGTTTGTGACAAAATCGCCACTTCATGCGGTTTTCATCATTTCTCCAATAGATCATGCAGTTGTCAATACATACATCGATCATCTGATATGGCAATTCAAGACCAGATACAAGTTTTTGAACCTCGTAATATGAAGCAGGTGTAATATTATCTTCAGGTAATATATCTCTAACAAAATCAGCTATCGCATTCACACAATCTTCAGGAAAGTTGAAATCCGTCTTTATCGTCGTCAACCTGCTTGTAGCAGATAAAGGGGATAATCCATCTCTACATCCTTTATACAAAGGTTGCTTGGATGCATCTAACATATCAAAAAATTTCCAGGCTTCCAAATTAGGTTCCTCTATTCTGCTAATATCTTCAATGTACGATTCTCTTTGTTCACGAAATGCATCATTCACCATCTGAACAGTACCTCCGTTTATATCAACTTCTGATGCCGGTTCCTCTACCCTAATATTAGTACTATCTATCCTTTTTGAAGTACTACCATAATATTGCATCGTTGCATCAGTTTCTCCATGTGAATACCAAATTTTGTAACCCAGCATAAATCCATTCCTATACAAATGATTACGTACTTCTCTAACAGAGATTAATCTATGATTTCGACATTTAATACACAGACAATACATTTTACCATATTCCAATGTCATGCTATTCTTTGATGCAAATGCCATGAACTCTTCAACACCTTGCGCAAATTGATCAGTCAATTCCCCCGTGGTTGAATCATATCGAGGTTTATCCATCCACGATCGAAAATACTCATAAGAACTCGAAGAACACATTTTCTTAAAATTTTTGGTTCTCTTGAAATTGTGAAAGATCATAGCTTATTTATAGTGAAAATTAGATATTATCACAAATTTTTAACAGATTATTAAGAATTTTTAACAGATAATTACGAATTTTAAAAAGATTATTCTTCAGAATATTCTCTATTTCCGACGGAATTCCGACGGTTATCAACCACAACCAGATATTCACATATTTAACCGACGGATTTCCGATGGTTTCTGACCACCGATGGATAAACACAAAATTTTAATAGATTATTCTTATTTTTCCGACGAATTGCCGATGGTGTCCGACAATGGTCGAATACTTCCGATGGTTTTCCGACGACTGTTTCCGATGGCTTCCCAACGGATAGTAAAACACAAGATCCACTGGGAAACCGTTGGAATATTACCGATGGCCTGAGATACGTCGGTAAAATTCCGACGATTTCAAGAGGATATCTCGACGACTACGCTTTCGTCGGAAATTCAACGGTTTACCATCAGTTTTTATCATTGATTTACCGATGGCCTCTCAAGCGTCGAAAATTACCGATGGAGCTCTGACGGGTTTATTTCCCTCGGTTTTCCGTCAATTATCCATCGCAAAATCATCGGAAAAGTCCGACGGTTTTATTTCCATCGGAAATGCCGTCGGAAATGTTAATGTTTTCTTGTAGTGGAAGTCCTCTTGTTGCACCTCTTCTTTTATTAACTCGATTTATTATGTGTCTATCGAAAAACACCTTATTTTCGAAATGCCATCACTTTTGCACCGTGATGAACTACACAGCTGACAATCCATTTCCGAAAGCTCTCGCAACGATCTCTGACGTGCCAATGGTACGAAGACCCATTGGGGCTGTTTGCGACCACAATGATGTTTGGACACTCATTCGGAGGCATTTCTCGGGCGGAAGCAATCATCACCTAATAACCGTATTATCGGTCCTCTCAAATTCATTGCATCACCAATCCAAAACTTTTCAACGATCAAAGTGAGTCCCACACATCATGTAGAGCCTTTTTTATCGAGTGGAGCTGACAAAAAATCATTGCAAAAAGTTGATGAAGAGCATATATACGATTGCATCACAAGTACTACCCGATACGATTATTTTCGATCCCAAATTTTAATTTTTAGATGTTCTTTCCATGATTTTCTTGTCTGAAGCAATCATGACCTCAAAACCATATTTTCGTCCCTCTCCAACTCATTGCATCGCTGATCCAAATCTTTTCAACCATCTAGGTGAGTTGCACTGCGATGAACTACACAGCGGAAAAAACCATTTCACAAAGCTCTCTCAAATATCTCTCACGTGTCAATGGTACGATGACCCTTGGGGCTGTTTTCGACCCAAAATTTTAATGTTTAGACGGACTTTCATACGTTTTTCTCTGAAGGAACCAATCATGACCCCAAAACCGTATTTCTGACCCTTCAAACTCATCGAATCACCAATCAAAAACTTTTCAACAATCTAGGTCAGAACCACACATCATTTGGAATCTACTTTATTGAGTGGAGCTGATGAAGAATCATAGCAAATAGTCGATGAAGGGCATATATACGATGACATGACATGTACTACCGGGTGTGATCATACCAGCACTAATGTACAAGATCCAATCAGAACACCGCAATTAATCGGGCTTGGGCACGAGTAGTACTTGGACGGGTGACCTCCGGGGAAGTCCTCGTGTTACAGTCCTTCTTTCATGCACTCGATTTTTTATGTGTCTATCTCAAAACGCCGTATTTTCGAAATGTCATAACTTTTGCACCACTGTGAATTACCGGCCGACAATAAAATTTCAGATTTCGCTCTCAAAGATCTATGACATGCCAATGGTTCAGAGATCCATTGCGGCTGTTTTCCCCAATTTTGATGCTTAGGCGCTCTTTCGGTCATTTTTCTCGGGTGGAAGCAATCACGACCTCAAAACCGTATTATTGGATGTTCAAACTCATCGCATCGCCGATCTAAAACTTTTCAACCATCAAGGTGAGATCCAAACTTTGTGTGGCGACTTCTTTATCGAGTGGAGTACACGAAGAATCATTGCAAAAAGTGGATGAAGAGCATATATACGATTGCATGATATGTACTACTGGGTACGATCATACAAGCACTAATGCACCAGATTCCAACATTTCTCGTGTTGCACCCCTTCTTCAATTCAATCGATTTTTTATGTGTTAATCACAAAAATACCGTATTTTCAAAATGCGATAACGTTTGCACCGTGATGAACTTCATGGCCGAAAATACTATTTTAAAAAGCTCTCTTAAAGATCCTTGACGTGCTAAGCGTACGACGTCCCATTGGGGCTGCCTCCGACTCGAAAATTTGATGTTTAGATGCTCTTTCGAACGCTTTTCTTGATAGAAGTAATCATGACTTTAAACTGTATTATCGGCCATCTCAAACTCCTCGGATCCCTGATCCAAAACTTTTCAACTATCTAGGAGAGTCCCACACCTCCTGTGGAGACATATTTCTAGAGTGGAGCGTACGAAGAATCATAGCAAAAAGTGGATGAAAAGCATATATACGATTGTGTGATATGTACTGCCGAATGCGATCATACCAGTGCTAATGCACCGGATTGCATAAGAACTCCAAAATTAAACATGCTTGCGCGAGGGTAGGACTGAGATAGGTGACCTGCTGGGAAATCCTCGTGTTGCACCCCTTCTTTTATTCAATCGATATATTATGTGTCCATCACAAAACAACATATTTTCATAATGCCATAACTTTTCCATGGCAATGAATGACACGACCGAAAATATCATTTCGGAAACCTCTCTCAATGACCTCTGACTCACCAATTTTTAAAGACCTATTGGAGCTATTTTCGACTCCAAACATTTATGTTTGGATGATATTTGGGATGTTTTTCTCGGGCCGAAGCAATCACGACATAAAAACCGTATTATCGGCTGTTTCAAACTCATCGCATCCCAGATCCAAAACTTTTCAACCATCTAGGTGAGGTCCTTACTTCTTTGGGAGACTTCTTTATCGAGGGCAGCTGACAAAGAATCATTGAAAAAAGTGGCTGAGGAGCACATATACGATTGCATGACGTGTACTATCGGGTGCGATCATACCAGAGCTAATGCACCATATCCCATAAGAACACCAAAATTAAACCTTCCTGGGTAAGGGTAGTACTGAGATAGGTGACCTCATTGGAACTCCTTGTGTTGCACCCTTTATTTTATTCAATTGATTATTTATGTGTCCAATGTAAAATTGTCGTATTTCGAAATGCCATAACATTTGCATCACGATGAACTAGACTAATTCGGAAATCTCTATCAAAGAACTCTAACGTGCCAATTTTAATAAGACCAATTCGGAAATTTATATGTTTAGACGCTCTTTCAGATGTTTTTCTCCTGTAGAAGCAATCATGACATCAAAATCGTATTATCGGCTATCTCAAACTCATCGCATCGCCGATCCAATACTTTTCAAGCATCTAGGTGAGGCCTAAACTTTGTGTAGAGTCTTCTTTATTGAGTGGCGCTCAGAAAGACTCATTGAAAAATGTTGATGAAGAGCATATACACAATTGCATGATATGTACTAGAAGGTGCGATCATACCAGCACTTATGTACCTGTTCCATCAGAACTCTGCAGTTAAACGTGCTTGGGAAAAGATAGTACTGGGATGGGTCACCACCTGGGAAGTCCTTGTGTTGCACCTCCTCTTTTATTCACTCGATATTTTATGTGTCTATCGCAAAACGCTGCATTTTCTAAAATGCCATAACTTTTGCACCACGATGAACTACACGGCCAAAATAAAATTCCAAAAGCTCTGTCAAAGATCTCTGATGTGGCTATTGAATGAAGACCCATTAGGGTTGTTTTCGACCCCAAATTTTTATGTTTAGACGCTCTTTCGGACGTTTTTATTGGGCAGAAGCAATTACCACCTCAAAATCGTATTATCCGTAGTCTCAAACTCATCGCATCGCCAATCCAAAACGCATCGCCAATCAACCATCTAGGTGAGGACCACACGTCGTGTGGAGACTTCGTTATCGAGTGGAGCTCCCAAAGAATCATTGTAAAAAGTTGATGAAAAGCATATATACGATTGCATGGCATGTACTACCGGGTGTGATCATTCCAGCGTTAATGCACCGGTTTCCATCACGACTCCAAAATTAATAGTTCCTGGGCGAGGGTAGTACTAAAATTTGTGACCTCCTGGGAAATTGTTGATGTAATCCTGATGAGGATCAAGCCCCTGATTGACTCTAAATGGTTGTGGAAGAGTGGATGAATGGATTGAAGTTGCGGAATGGGTGAAACGATGGTGTAACTTGTGGATGTGTGAGCTCTTAAGTGGATGGATCCAAGAACAAGGGGAAATGGATGATACTTCTCAAGGATGGTGGAAAATCCTTGGACTATCTGCTTGCTCTGTGTGAATGACAAAGGCCAGGCACGTTGGGCAAAGGGGTGAATCGAATTGAAACTTCCAAGGGTGTTGAAGATCCCTTAGACTTTTGGCTCTTGAGAGGAATGAGAAAGTGTTCTAAAAATCCTTATTCAAGAGGATGATCAAAAGAGTTTAAGAAAGAGATTTGCTATTAAAATGTTTGATGATTCAAAAAGAAGGATACAAGAGAGTACTTATACTGTCTAGGAAATTAAAAATGACTCCTAAAATTCTACCAAAACATTAAAAGAAATACTTAGGGGATTACAAGGACAACTAAGGCAAAGACTAAGAAGTAAATAATGTTTTGACTTTATTCTTCCTCTCTTATTTCGCGGATGATGAGATAGAATGGGCCTTGATTCACCAAGAGGCTGTGGTAAAGTACCTTGGGTTTGCCTCATTAAAAACCTATCTTAGAAAACCCATTGGGACAAAACTAAGAATAGGGAAAAAGAGTACAATCCAAGGCACCTCTCTTGGTGAGGTTTTGGTGGCTTGAATCACAACCAATGTGGTTGGATTAGCACACACTAAACTGGTCTGAATGGTGTTGAGAAGGTGATGTAGTGTTGTCTTATGCTTGGCTTGCTTGGATCGGGTAATGGGGCCATTGAAGATTTGTTGGCTTTCATCTCCAATATGTGCGGGTTCTAGCTGCTCCTTACCATCTTTAGTGGCTTCTTCCTCCTCTGGTTCTGATACAAGCCTTGATTCAAGGATGTATGCGCGTGGGCTGTTTGTAGAAGATTAGGTGAGAAACTCAACCTTAGGCTTCTGGATAG
>CM032163.1:34176050-34207363 GCA_018901935.1 Pugionium cornutum
ACTTGGTTCATAAGGCATGAAGGTGCTTGGGGCATTAGTCAAGCCGAATGGCATGACTGTCCACTCGTAGAGCCCTTGCTTTGTCTTGAAAGCAGTCTTCCACTCATCACCTTCCTTCATCCTTACCTGGTGGTATCCACTCTTGAGGTCTATCTTGGAGAAGACCGTGGCTCCACTCAGCTCATCTAGCATGTCATCCAGCAGTGGTATCAGATGCCGGTACTTGACTGTGATGTTGTTGATTGCTCGGCAGTCCACGCACATTCGCCAAGTCCCATCCTTCTTGGGCACTAGTAGCACTGGTACGCACATGGACTGAGGCTCTCTCGAACGTAGCCTTTCTCCAGGAGCTCCTTGACTTGCTTCTCAAGCTCCTTAAACTCCTCTGGGCTCATCCGGTAGGCTGGCCGGTTAGGCAGGGCTGCTCCGGGCACTAGATCAATCTGGTGTTCTATGCCACGTAAGGAGGCAAGCCTGCTGGTATCTCCTCTGGAAATACATCCTGGAATTTGTTGAGGAGAGTTGCTACTTCATGAGGCAGCTCTACCTGTCCCTGTTCTATACTCAACACTTTCTTGAAAACCATTAGTAACATTAAATCCTTCGAGGCTAAAGCTCTCCGGACATGGCTTGGTTGAATAAGAAAATTAGATTTGGTAAGTTTCTTTTCCTTACTCATTTGGAGTTGTAGCTCATGTACTTGGGCAGGTGTAAGAGGAGCTAGGCTGACCTTTCTCTTGTCATGCACGAAGGTGTAGAGATTGGTTCGGCCATCATGCCTAGTCTCTTTGTCAAACTGCCATGGTCTTCCTAGTAGAAGATGGCCAGCTTGCATGGGCACCACGTCGCACACGACTTGATCTTGGTACTCTCCCACACTGAACGGCACAGTGACTTGCTCATGAATCTTGAGCTCCACTTTGTCATCGAGCCATCTCAGTCTATAGGGTCGAGGATGCCGTGTCCTCTCTAGACCTAGCTTATCAACCATATATGCACTAGCAACGTTAGTGCAAGAACCACCATCTATGATGAGGTTACATACCTTGCCCTTGATGGTGCAACGGCTGTGGAAGATGTTCTCCCTTTGGATGGTCTCTGAAGGATCCACCATTGCACTGAGGATACGTCTAGTGACCAGCACTTCCCCCACATCAGGGTACTCAATGTCACCGTACTCTCCTTCTGGTTCATAGTCCTCTTCATCTTGGGACTCATATTCTCCTGCCTCCGTAATCAGCATGACTCGGTTGTTTGGGCACTCCTTGAGATGTGTCCACGTCCCCTACACTTGAAACAAGTTATGTCACGTGATCTTTGAGGGTTAGAAGACTTACCAGTCTCTCTGGTCACGGGTGGGTTCAGGAGGCTTGCTCTTGAACCTTGACTCGATCTCTACGCTTTTGCCTTTGTCACGGTCTTAGGCATGTTGCTTGGTGCCCAAGGTGTCTTAGGCTTGCTGCGGATGTCTTGGCTCTTACGTTTGATGTGCTGCTCAGCTTGCACAGATAGGTGGAACAAGTCTTTGAAGTCATTGTAGATTTGCCTTTCCACCTTGCAGCTGATCCTTTCTTGGAGTCCATCCAAGAATTGTGCCATCAATGCTTCTTCATCATCATTGAGCTCCAATCTGTTCCTTAACTTCTCGAACTCTTCATAGTACTCCTCTACTGATCTGGTACCCTGTTTAAGAGTACGAAAACGTCGTTGCAAATCCCTATGAAAGTAAGGTGGAACATACCTTTGTGCATGAGGTCTTTCATGTCGACCCATGAGTCTATGGGCCTCATTCTTTTCCTCCTTCTGTCAGATACCCCACGATCCCACCAGATGAGGGCATTGTCCATGAGTTGTGCTACTGCCATTGAGACTCTCCTAGGCCCTGGTTGGTTGTAATGATCAAAGATATGATCCATTCTTCTCCCCCAATCTAGGTAAGCCTCAGGGTCTACTTTTCCTACAAAACTTGGAGGAGTTAGCTTAACATCAGGATGAATTACCCGGTTGTAGGTGTGTTCATCTCCATCCTCATGACGTCTAGGAGGCATTCTTGGTCTCTGGTGAAGACCATATGGCTCAAAGCCATCATCTTCTGCCTCTGGTTGCCGTGGAGGTCCTCTCGGCCTATGGTGATAGTTATGAGGTTGTGTGTCCTCATCTCCATCTGGCTGGGGTTCCTCCTGTTCGCCGTGTCCTAAGGTGCTCAGGACCCTCAGGACGATCTTCTCAGCTCTCACGTGCCTTATGGCCTGGAATCTCACCTGGTCTCTCCACGCCCAACCTCTCGCCTATGGATGCGAGTTGTGTTTGGAGTGTGGTGAACATGGCCATCATGGCTTCGGTGGCTTCTCTATTTTCTTCTGCCATTGTGCTACAAAGAAAGAAGACAAGTTAGGTGCTCCTAAATTATTAGGATGGTTTTCTTTTTGTATGGATTCGAAAATATGCAAAAAGGAAGCTAATCTGAGAATTGGAAATTCAAAGATATGAAGATTTGAAAAAAAAGGAAACTTTCTTGACAACTTGTGCTAGCTGTCCAATTCGAATTCCTTTGGTATTTTTCCTATTTTCTTTTTCTTTTCTTTTTAATTTAACTTAAAAATAAAGGAAATATGATTTAAACAAAAAGGAAAACGTGAATGGTAATGCAAAAGTGAATCTAAACCCTAGTGATACACGTAGAAGGCTAGATGCACTCGGTTTAGAGTTTGATGTTGTTTTTTTATTTTTCTTGAATGCGACTTAAACTAATGCAAGAACTAAAAACAAAACAAGCTAAAGGATAGAAACAACCTGGTTTAGGAGCTTTAATCTCTGATACCAAAATGATACAAGCCTTGATTCAAGGATATATGCGCGTGGGCTGTTTGTAGAAGATTAGGTGAGAAACTCAACCTTAGGCTTCTGGATGGGGGTTTTCTGGTTGGTAAGAGATGGAAGGGTGAAGTGAACCACACGAGGGGTGATGAACCTCGTGATAAATCACAAACTTAGAGCTAGGAGGGCTGGTCTCAACTAGGTTCTAAGCGCACAAGATTCTTTGAGAGAATAAACTTGTTGGAAGAAAATTCTATCTTTATTAATATCAAAAAGGTTGTCGAACTACAATGCTGGAAGGAGCCTTATTAATATGCTCGACAGCTTGACCTTCTAGGGTCGACTCAAAGAAAGAAAAGGAAAGTTTACAAAAGTGCACAAAAGGAAAAGATACAAAAGTGTATAACGAAAAAGGACCTATTCCTAAAATGTTCTTGACTCAAAAATGTAAAGCATTCTAGATCCTACCCTGCAAAACAGAAAGAGGCATATATTCAATGTAAACTTACCTTAACTCACCTCACGGCCAAGAAATGGAAGGTGGCCGTCCTTGTGGCATGCACGCGCCTTGCTCCTAGTCTTCGACTTGGAGTAGGGTTAAATATCTTTGGGCCCTGACCTCTCTTGCCACTAAAGCCCAAGTCTCTGATGTTCCTTGTGTTGTTGAGAAGCCTTTGGACTCTAATTTGCTCTTCTGGCCCATTGTCCTTAGCTGCTCTTCCTCTAGAAGCTTGTCGACCCATAAGCTGAATTTGTGGAAGAGTGCTCTTGATCTGCTTCTTGTCATTGCTCCTGGAGGTACCACTGGTGTAGATACTTCATCTAAGTGCATGTCCTGGAGCTGGTAGCTCATTTGGTCCGAGTCCTCTTGTGTAGAGGTGGAAGTGTGCGTGTACTCGGCTGGATGGCCTGTACCGGCTGGATTGTGCGCGGTACTGGCCGGAATGACTTCAGGACCGGCCAAGTTGATCCCGGAGTCGGCGGTGTCATCAGGGGGACCGGCGGTGTCATGTACGTCCCCACCAAGTGTGCCGGAAGCTTGGGCCTCTCCGCCGGCGATGTTGACCGGTCTGGTCCTATAGGTCGAGGGTCCGGCGGTACTGTCTGGTCCGACAGGCGCGCCAGATGGTCCTGCTGTCTCGGGCAAGCTTCCTGGTCGGCCAGTCTGGTCTCCTGGCTGGATGTACGACCTGATGTCCTCATCACCTACCCAACATGACCAGCTCGATTGGCGACATGGTCGGCCTGAGCAGCAACTTGGGCGACATGGCCGGATCAAGTGGCGAGACAGCCAGCACGAGCAACACCCTAGAAGTCTCGGACCAACTGACCAGCTTCAAGGCATGGTGCCACTAGGAGAAATGACCAGAAGCAGAACTCGAGCACTCTACCACAAGTTCAGCTTGTTCGTGGAAGTACTTTTAGAAGACCATGGCAACTCAACCACAACCCAAGAGTGCAACAAGAAAGCCAAGGGCCTAACACTTCACCAATTTTCTCCAGAAGCATGGGCTCTTAAGGCAAAGGAGGTCAAGGCCCAAAAGTATGTTAACTTACTTCAACTGCATGATTAGGGGCTAGGCGCATGCCTACCAAAAAGTCGGCCACTTTTTTATTTGTTGGCCGAAAGGTAAGAAGGTAAGTTTTACATTTCTATATATTGCTTTTTCTGTTTTGCAAGATAGGAATTAGTATTCTTCCTTTTTGTTGAGTCAAGAACATTATGTAGTTTACTTTTCGGTTATTTCCATTTGCTGTAATTTTCTATTGTGCACTTTTGTATATTTTGCTTTTTTCTTTGTGAGTCGACGCTAGAAGGTCAAGGCTGGTGAGAATATTAATAAGGCTCCTTCAGCATTGTAGTTGGATAACTTTTGCCCCATATTAATAAAGATATGAATTTTCTTCCAAAGATTTTTTGCACACAATTTAAAGCTCTCCTGTTAGCTCTAAACCTAGTTGAGATATGTAATCCTAGAGTTAGAGTAATGATTTATCACAAGGCCTCTCACACCTCGTGTGGGTCACTTCACCCCACCACCTACAAACACATGCCCAAAGTACCCTAAGAAGCCTAAAACCGAGTTTCTCGCCCAAGCTCCTTGCACCCAGCCCGAGACCATGACGGCCACGATCCCAAGCTTGTATCAGGAAGGTCTCAATGTACTCCATCTATCTAGCATGCCTCATTTTGAGGTTGGTTTGCCCTTTGAGGTGCTTGATGGTCTCGTGATCAGTGTGGATCACGAACTCTTTGGACAATAGATAGTGTTGCCATATCTCTAATGTACGGACTAATGCACAGAGCTCCTTGTCGTAGGTGGGGTAATTTAGTGAGGTCCCACCTAGCTTCTCACTAAAGTAGGCAACTTGGCGGCCTCCTTGTGTCAAGACCACGCCTATGCCAATGCATGTAGCATCACACTCCACTTCAAAAAAATTTGTTGAAGTCAGGCAAGATTAACATCGGGGCATGAAGTGAGGCTATCCTTCAAAGCTTGGAATGCCTTCTCTTGGACTTCTCCCCAGCTAAACCCCATATTCTTCTTTATAAACACCGTTAAGAGGGAGGTGATACTGCTGAAATTTGGCACAAACCGAAGGTAGAAGCTGGCCAGTCCGTGAAAACTCCTCACTTGGCTGATGTTGCCGGGTGTCAAGCACTCCTGAATGGCTCAGATGTTCTCCTCATCAACCTGTTGATGGGCTGACGATCTACGCACATGTGCCATGTTTCATCTTTCTTTGGAACCAACAACACTATGACACATGGGCTGAGACTCTCCTGAACATATCCTTTCTCCAGGAGCTCCTTGACTTACCTTTCAAGCTCTTTGGACTCCTCTGGACTCATTCTGTATGCTGGCAGGTTGGGCAATGCTGATCTGGGCACGAGATAAATTTGATGGTCAATATCGTGTAATGGAGGCATGCCAGCTGGTAATTCTTCAGGGAATACATCCTTGAACCTCTTAAGTAGGTCAGATACTTCAGGAGACATCTCTATGTCTTTTTCCTGCACTCAAAACCTCCTTAAATACCATTAGAAACATCAAGTCCTTAGAGGCCAAAGCTCTTCCGACATGACTTGGTTGGATAAGAAAGTTGGATTAACTAATCAATCTCTTTTCCTTACGCATTTGTAACTGGACTTCATGTACCTGGGTAGGAGTAAGAGGGACTAGGCTGACCTTTCTTTTGTTATGTACAAACGTGTACAAGTTGGTCTTGCCATCATGTTTTGTTTTCCGATCACTGTCATGGCTTTCCTAAGAGAAGGTGGCCGACTTGCATCTGTACCACATCGCATATGACTTGTTCTTGGTAAAGGCCAACTCTGAATGATACCATCACACGCTTATGGATTTTTAGCTCAACCTTGTCGTATAGCCACCTTAGCCGGTATGAACCATCATCTATTATAAGATTACATACCTTTCACTTGATGGTGCACTGACTATGGAATATTTTCTCTCTTTTAATGGTTTCGAATGGGTCGACCATTGCACTTAGGATTCACTGTGTTACCAACACCTCTCCTACGTCTGAATACTCTATGTCGCCATCTCTTTTTCATCCTGAGATTCGTACACTCCAGCCTCCGTGATCAACATGAGACTTGTTGATTTGAGCACTCCCTTGAAATGTGGCCACACTCCCTACACTTGAAACAATGTCACGTGATCTTTGGGGGTTGAAAGACTTACTTGACTATGCTCGTTGGTCACGAGTTGGTTTAGGGGCCTTGCTCTTTAATCGTTTTGGATTAGTCCTTTGCCTTTGTCCATTGGCTTGATGCTGCCATTGCTTGACGTCCAGGGTGTCTTGGATCTGTTGCGTAGGTCCTAGCCCTTGCGCTTGATGTGCTGTTCAGCCTTGACAGAGAGGTGAAAAAGATTCTTGAAGTCGCTGTAGGCTTGTCTTTCTACCTTCCGACTGATCCTCTCTTGCAAGCCATACAAGAATTGAACCATCAATGCCTCCTCATCATCATTGAGCCACAACATGTTCCTTAACCTCCCGAAATCTTCATAGTATTCCCCTACTGACCTTTTCCCCTGCTTAAGAGTTTGAAAAAACATCGTTGCAAATCTCTGTGGAAATAAAGAGGGACAAACCTTTGCCGCATGAGGTCGTTGATTTCCACCAATGAGTCTACGGGACTTAGTCCCTTCTTTCTTTGGTGAGAGGCCTCACAATCCCACCACATGAGAGTATTGTCCGTGAGCAGAGCTACAGCCATAGATGATACGAGCATAGAAAGCACACAAAAGGAGAACCTCATGGCTAGGAATGAACCAGTGGAACATGAAGAAGCTCTTACACTACCAGCTGAACCATTAACCCGAGCCAAGGGCAAGAAACTCAAAGAGGCAATCAGCAACATGCTCAACAAGGAGAATGCACAACAAATTCACTTGAGCTTGAATAGAGAAGAGCCTAAAAGCCCTCTGATTTTAGTACAAGCTCAAGTAAGCATACAAATGGGTATGTGATCCATTTGTACTCTTTTTCCCTTATCCAAGTTTTCTCCTATTGGGTTTTCTTGGTAAGTTTTTTAATGAGGAAAATGAATCACATTACAACCAGCCCAATTTGTTGTTTAAAATCAAAAGGAGTTCACTTAAAAATGTTCAAAATTGGCGTCATCAGGGGGGGGGGGGGAAGTGTCTACATTCATAGTTAAAATAAGAGTTAATTAAGTCAAGGTCTTTGGTCAAGGTCTTTGGTCAAGTATTCCCTTGTAAATTCAACCATTTTAATGCTGTAGGCTCCTCCTATTTACGTCTCCTTATAGTATAAATAGGGGCTTTCAGTTGTAAACTTGATCATTCAACTTTTCAAATAAAAACAGCTTCTTTTCTTAAGTTTGAGAATGATTCTCTTCTTAATCTGATTGTTGGTGTGTAATATCCTTCAGTCAACATTTAGTAGCCTTAGTGTGTCATATATAAGCTACTATCTTAGGTAAATCAGTAGTCTTTCCGCTGCTACTGTGTGACCCTTCAATCCACAACCTTTGAACATATTGAATTTCGATTCATTCTGTTACAAAGCCTATCTCAACACATCCAGAAGTGCATTCCTTGGGAGGTTCGCATCATTTGGTATCAGAGCACACTTCTGATCGGTTATCCCTATCCATCATCTCTATATCTCTGCATTTTCATTTGCTTAGATTGCATCAACTTGTGTGTATTGATTTGCATCAGTTGATTAATCGAAAAAAACTTATTCATATAATTGCATTGTTGTTTTTATCCAATATTACATCAGTGTATCACATCAAAATAAACCCCAACCCATTGCATTTTCAGATTAGAAAATAACACACTCGCAACTCTTCATCTTCCATCAAATTTTTTTTCAGAATAGGTATTTTTAACATATTTGTTAAGTGCTTTTGTAGCTATGTCAGGAGGAAATTAAACTTCAGAAGCACCAAACTTGTTAATGGAGGCTCTAGTAGCAGAAATGAAGAAAGCATTACAAATAGAGCTGGAAGCCATTCATTTGCGGCTTGATGATGTTCAGAACAATAGTAACACTGAAGGAGGCCCAAGAAGAACTAGGAATCCCTTAAGACGTGGCCAAAATGAAGAAACAGAATCCTACTATAGCCGTGGCAGTGAAGGAAGTAGGAGAACCCAAAGGAGGCCTAGGCGTGTAAGAGAAGAAAGGGGTCAGCCTAATGACACCTTAGGAGGTCTTAAACTTAAGATACCATCATTCTATGACAAAAATGATCCAGAAACTTACCTGGAATGGGAGAAGAAGATCGAGCTGGTGTTTGATTGTCAACACTATTCCGAGCTCAACAAGGTCCGCGTAGCTGCTACTGAATTTTATGAGTATGCACTCAGCTGGTGGGATCAATTGGTGACTTCCAGAAGACGTAATGGTGAGTATCCAGCAGAAACATGGGCTGAGCAGAAACATGGGCTGAGATGAAAGACATTATGAGGAAAAGGTTTGTGCCCAGCCATTACCACTGTGAACTTCACCAAAAGCTAAGGAGACTCAATTAAGGAAGCCGAAGTGTTGATGACTATTACCAGGAGTTGGAAACCCTCATGATCAGGGCAGACATTTCAGAAGATAGAGAAGCTACTATGGCAAGATTTTTAGGAGGACTTAGCCGTGACATTCAAGATAGAATGGAGCTGGAACATTATGTAGAGCTAGAGGAAATGTTGCACAAAGCTATACTGGTGGAACAGCAGCTAAAAAGAAAACGTTATACTAGGCCAAGCTATGGAGCAGCTAACAATATGCCTAGCTACCAAAGGGAAGGAAAACAGATTGATAAAGTTGATTCCAAACCTTCCACAACCACTCAAGATGTCAAGGGAAAATCTGAAGCTACTACATCTACTAGAACAAGAGATGTGAAGTGTTTCAAATGCCAAGGAACAGGGCGTTATGCGAATGAATGCACCAAAAAGAAGATCATGATTCTGTTGGATAATGGTGAAATAGAATCCAAGGAAGAAGAAGTCTTTTATGATTCTTCAGAAGAGTATCTTGAACCTCCTGTGGCAGGAGAATTATTGGTAACAAGAAGAACCATAAGCGTACAAAACAAAACCAAAGAACATGAGCAAAGAGAGAACATGTTTCACTCAAGATGCCACGCCCAAGGAAAGGTTTGCAGCATCATTATTGATGGAGGCAGCTGATGCACTAATGTGGCTAGTGAAACTATGGTAAACAAGTTATGTCTGGAAGTGTTCAAGCACCCAAAGCCGTATAAGCTACAATGGCTTAATGAGTGTTGTGAAATGAAGGTAAGCAGCCAAGTCAAGCTACCTATAACCATTGGAAAGTACCAAGATGAGATCCTTTGTGATGTTTTACCAGTGGAGGCAGGCCACATTCTGCTTGGAAGACCATGGCAATTTGATCGAAAGGTCATTCATGATGGTTACACCAACCAACACTCGTTTGAACACAAAGGTAATAATATCACACTTGTTCCTATGACACCACATGAGGTGTACCAAGATCAGCTCGTGTTGGAGCAAAGGAAAATAGCTGGAACTTCAAAGGAAACCATAAGCACGAAAAGTGACAGAGGCTGTGAGAACAAGAACAAGAAATACTCAAGTTTCTTTGTGAGAACTGGTGGAGTTAAGAAGGTTCTCTTCTCACTACAATCTGTTCTTTTTTATCTATAAGGAAGCTCTCATGAGCTTAACTAACGTTGCACCGGTATTACCGAGTGAACTGACTTCTATTTTACAGGATTATGATGATGTCTTTCCAGAAGACAATCCAAAGGGGCTACCACCCATCAGAGACATTGAACATCAAACTGATTTTGTACCTGGAGCCCCACTACCAAATAGAACATCTTATAGAACCAATCCCGTTGAGACTAAGGAGCTGCAAAGACAAGTTAATGAGCTAATGGAGAAGGGCTACATCAGGGAGAGCATGAGACCTTGTGATGTGCCAGTTCTACTTGTGCCAAAGAAAGATGGCAGCTCGCGCATGTGTGTTGATTGTATAGCAATCAACAACATTGCGGTAAAGTATCGCCATCCAATCCCTAGGTTAGATGACATGCTTGATGAATTGCATGGTTCCAGAATCTTTTCTAAGATAGATCTTAAGAGTTGGTACCATCAAATACGCATGAAGGAAGGGGATGAATGGAAAACTGCATTTAAAACTAAGCATGGATTATATGAATGGTTAGTCATGCCATTTGGGTTAACAAATGCACCTAGTACTTTCATGAGGTTGATGAATCATGTTCTTAGAGCATTCATAGGAGTCTTTGTTGTAGTATACTTTGATGATATCTTAATCTACAGCAAGAATCTGGCAGAGCATGCTAGTCATTTGACATCGGTTCTAAGCATTCTTAGAAAAGAAAAACTATATGCCAATCTTAAGAAATAAACTTTTTTGTACAGATAATATTGTGTTCCTAGGCTTTGTTATAAGTGCAGATGGTATTAAGGTTGATGAGAAAAAGGTCAAAGCTATTCAGGAATGGCCAAGTCCAAAAACAATACGAGAAGTGAGAAGTTTCCATGGGCTATCTGGCTTCTATAGATGCTTTGTCAAGGATTTTAGCACTATTGCTGCCCCACTTACTGAAGTAATCAAGAAAGACGTATGATTCAAATGGGGAGAAGCTCAAGAAAGCTCATTCCAAGCTTTGAAATGAAATCTTACACATGCACCTCTTCTATCTTTACCTGATTTTCTTAAAACCTTTGAGATAGAATGTGATGCTTCTGGTATAGGTATTGGAGCTGTTTTGATGCAGGATAAAAAACCTATAGCCTATTTTAGTGAGAATCTTGGAGGAGCCACCCTCAACTATCCAACCTACGACAAGGAATTGTACGCCTTGGTCTGTGCTTTGCAAACTTGGCAACACTACTTGTGGCCTATCGAGCTCGTGATTCACACTGATCATGAGTCACTCAAGCACTTAAAGGGCCAACAGAAGCTGAACAAAACGCATGCACGGTGGGTTGAGTTCATAGAAACATTTCCGTATGTCATTAAATACAAACAAGGTAAAGACAATGTTGTGGCAGATGCATTGTCACGGAGGTATGCCTTAATCTCTACTCTTGATGCTAAGTTGTTAGGTTTTGAACAACTTAAAGAGCTATATGAAACTGATCCTGAATTTAAAGATGTAACATTGCTAGCAAAAAGTTTGCTTCAGGAAAATACTATCGGCATGAAGGATTCCTATTTTATGATAATAGATTATGTGTGCCTAACTGTTCTATTCTCTATTCGAGACTTGCTAGTTAGGGAAGATCATGGAGGAGGACTGATGGGGCATTTTGGAGTTTCCAAAACTCTTAAAGTAATGCAAGATCATTTCCATTGGCCACACATGAAGAGGGACGTAGAAAGAATCTGTGCAAGGTGTGCCACATGTAAAAAGGCTAAGTCTAAGGTTCAACCCCACGGTTTGTACACTCCTTTACCCATTCCTACTCATCCATGGATTGACATATCAATGGACTTTGTGGTTGGTTTGCCTAGAACTAAGACAGGAAAGGATTCTATCTTTGTTGTGGTTGATAGATTCTCTAAGATGGCTCATTTTATAGCATGTCACAAGACTGATGATGCATTGCATATAGCCAATCTGTTCTTTAAAGAGGTAGTTCGCTTGCATGGAATGCCTAGGACCATAGTTTCTGATAGAGACCCTAAGTTCTTGAGTTAATTTTGGAAAAATCTTTGGTCTAAGTTAGGAACTAAGTTGGTATTCTCTACAACATGTCACCCACAAACGGATGGTCAAACTGAAGTAGTTAATAGAACTTTGTCTACTTTATTTCGTGCATTTGTCAAAAAAAATCTTAGAACATGGGAAGAATGTTTACCACATGCTGAATTTGCATATAACCATTCTGTACATTCTGCTTCTAAGTATTCTCCTTTTCAAATTGTGTATAGTTTTAATCCTTTATCTCCTTTGGATCTATCCCCTTTGCCTTTAAGTGAAATAGCTAGTATTGATGGAAAAAGAAAAGCTGAGATTGTTCAACAGATCCATGAGAACGCAAGGAAGAATATTGAGGCCAGAACCCAACAATATGCAAGAAAGGCCAACAAAGGAAGACGTGAAATGGTATTTTGAGGTGGGAAACCTTGTGTGGGTTCACTTGAAGAAAGAAATTTTTCGAGCTGAAAGGAAATCCAAACTTATGTCCAGAATAGATGGACCTTTCAAGATAGTTTAGAAGATCAACAACCATGCCTACCAAATTGATCTTCAAGGTAAGTATAATGTGAGTTCAAGCTTCAATGTTTCTGATCTTGTGCCTTTCATTGCAGATGAACCAGATTTGAGGTCAAATCCTTTTCAAGAGGAGGGGGATGAATACGAGCATGGAAAGCACACAAAAGGAGAAGCCCATGTCTAGGAATGAACCAGTGGAACATGAAGAAGCTATTGCACTACCAGCTGGACCATTAACCCGAGCCAAGGGTAAGAAACTCAACGAGGCAATCAGCAGCATGCTCAACCAGGAGAATGCACAAAAAATTCACTTGAGCTTGAATGGAAAAGTGCCTAAAGCCTTTTGATTTTAGTACAAGCTCAAGAAAGCATACAAATGGGTATGTGATCCATTTGTACTCTTTTTCCCTTATCCAAGTTTCCTCCCATTGGGTTTTCTTGGTAAGGTTTTTAATGAGGCAAATGAATCACATTACAACCAGCCCAATTTGTTGTTTAAAATCAAAAGGAGTTCACTTAAAAATGTTCAAAATTGGCGTCATCAAGGGGGGGGGGGGGAAGTGTCTACAAAATAAGAGTTAATGAAGTCAAAGTATTTTGTCAAGATCTTTGGTCAAGTCTTCCTTTGTAAATTCAACCATTTTAATGTTGTAGGCTCCTCCTATTTACGTCCTCTTATGGTATAAATAGGGGCTTTCAGTTGTAAACTTGATCATTTAACTTTTCAAATAAAAACAGCTTCTTTTCTTAAGTTTGAGAATGATTCTCTTCTTAATCTGATTGTTAGTGTGTAATATCCTTCAGTCAACATTTAGTAGCCTTAGTATGTAATATCTAAGCTACTATCTTAGGTAAATCAGTAGTCTTTCCGCAGCTACTGTGTGACCCTTCAATCCACAACCTTTGAACATATTGAATTTTGATTCATTCTGTTGCAAATCCTATCTCAACCACATCCAGAAGTGCATTCCTTGGGAGGCTCGCATCAAAATCTCTGTGGAAATAAGGAGGGACAAAGATTTGCCACATGAGGTCGTTCATGTCCATCCATGAGTCTATGGGACTTAGTCCCTTCTTTCGTTGGTCAGTGGCCTCACAATCCCACCATATGAGAGTATTGTCCGTGAGCTGAGCTACGGCCATAGAGATCCTCCTAGGCCCTGGCTCATTGTAATGATTAAAAATATGATATATCCTTTCCTCTCAATCTTGATAGGCCTCGGGGTCTAATTTTCCTGCAAAATTTGGAGGAGTTAGTTAACATCATGGTGAGATGCCCGGTTGTGCGCATAGTCCTCTCTATCTTCTTGATGCCTTGGAGGTACTTTTGGCCTAGGGGTTGTGGCCGTATGGCTGGTAGCCATCATCTTCCTCCTCTGGTTGCGGTGGAGGTCCTCTCGGCCTAGGGTTATAGCCGTGAGGCTGGTGGCCTTCTTCTTCATCTGGATGGGGACCTTCCTACTCGTCGTGGCCTAGGGCAGTTAAACATTTTTGTGTGGCCTTGGTCATTGCCATCCCTCACATTCCTTATGGTCTAGAACCTCACCGGGTGCTCCACGCGCTGAAGTCTCTCTCCAGTGGAGGCGAGTTGAGTTTATAGCATGGTGAACATAGCCATCATAGTTTCGGTTGCATCTTGACTCCCATTTTCTGCCACTGTGTACTGCAAGAATGAAAGGGTGAATTGCTACCAGATTTATTCTATGAGTTAGCTTTTATAATGAAGGAGAATTATGAGAAAACGGTAAATGAATAAAAAAGGCAATATGGATGAAAAGGAAACTACATGAAAAAAAAGGAAACTAGGGGAAAAGGAGACTAGGGGAAAAAAGGAAACTAGAGGAAAAAAGGAAACTAGGGGAAAAGGAAACTAGGGGAAAAGGAAACTAGGAGAAAAAAGGAAACTAGGGGAAAAGGAAAATATAAAAAGAGGAAATCTCCTAATGTTTGGGCCGATTTCTTTTTATGTTTTTGGTAGTTTTATTTTTATTTTTTTTGTTTTAACTTAATGGTAATGGAAATAACAACCTATAAAAATGGAAAGATAACTAAGATGCTATTGAATGCATTTTCATTTATTGGATCCTAAGACCTAGCGATACGCATAGTTAATACTAGGTGCCAATTGGTTTTGCTTTAATTTTTTTAATGAAAATGACTAGACTAATGCAAGAAATCAAACATAGGCTAAGAAAAGATAGAGACAATCTGGATTTTAGGAGCTTGAGCTCTGATACCAAAAATGATACAAGTTTGGAATCGTGGCCGTGTTGCTCTTGGAAAAGGTGCAAGGCGCTTAGGAGAGAAACTCGGCCTTACGATTCTTCGGCTAGTTTGGGCGTGTGTTTGGGGTGGTGGGATGAAGTGAACCCCACGAGGTGTGAAAGGCGTCATGATAAATCACAACTCTAACTCTAGGAGTGCGGATCTGATACAAGCCTTGATTCAAGGATGTATGCGCGTGGGCTGTTTGTAGAAGATTAGGTGAGAAACTCAACCTTAGGCTTCTGGATGGGGGTTTTCTGGTTGGTAAAAGATGGAAGGGTGAAGTGAACCACACGAGGGGTGATGAACCTCGTGATAAATCACAAACTTAGAGCTAGGAGGGCTGGTCTCAACTAGGTTCTAAGCGCACAAGCTTCTTTGAGAGAATAACTTGTAAAGAAAATTCTATCTTTATTAATTAGCAAAAAGGTTGTCGAACTACAATGCTGGAAGGAGCCTTATTAATATGCTCGACAGCTTGACCTTCTAGGGTCGACTCAAATAAGAAAAGGAAAGTTTACAAAAGTGCACAAAAGGAAAAGATACAAAAGTGTATAACCGAAAAAGGACCTATTCCTAAAATGTTCTTGACTCAAAAATGTAAAGCAACTAGATCCTACCCTGCAAAACAGAAAGAGGCATATATTCGAATGTAAACTTACCTTAACTCACCTCACGGCCAAGAAATGGAAGGTGGCTGTCCTTGTGGCATGCACGCGCCTTGCTCCTAGTCTTCGACTTGGAGTAGGGTTAAATATCTTTGGGCCCTGACCTCTCTTGCCACTAAAGCCCAAGTCTCTGATGTTCCTTGTGTTGTTGAGAAGCCTTTGGACTCTAATTTGCTCTTCTGGCCCATTGTCCTTAGCTGCTCTTCCTCTAGAAGCTTGTCGACCCATAAGCTGAATTTGTGGAAGAGTGCTCTTGATCTGCTTCTTGTCATTGCTCCTGGAGGTACCACTGGTGTAGATACTTCTCTAAGTGCATGTCCTGGAGCTGGTAGCTCATTTGGTCCGAGTCCTCTTGTGTAGAAGTGGAAGTGTGCGTGTACTCGGCTGGATGGCCTGTACCGGCTGGATTGTGCGCGGTACTGGCCGGAATGACTTCAGGACCGGCCAAGTTGATCCCGGAGTCGGCGGTGTCATCAGGGGACCGGCGGTGTCATTCACGTCCCCACCAAGTGTGCCGGAAGCTTGGGCCTCTCCGCCGGCGATGTTGACCGGTCTGGTCCTATAGGTCGAGGGTCCGGCGGTACTGTCTGGTCCGGCAGGCGCGCCAGATGGTCCTGCTGTCTCGGGCAAGCTTCCTGGTCGGCCAGTCTGGTCTCCTGGCTGGATGTACGACCTGATGTCCTCATCATTCCCTCCCTCTTCAGTAGGTTTTGTCCTCAAAACTGGTTCATCTGCATGGAAAGGGGCCAAGTCAGTAACATTGAACGTATTGGACACATTAAACTCACCTGGTAGCTCGATCCGGTAGGCGTTGTTGTTGATCCTCTCGAGCACTCTGAATGGTCCATCTCCTCTTGGTGCTAGCTTGGAACTCCTTAGGTTTGGGAACCTCTCCTGCCGTAGGTGTAGCCACACCCAATCGCCTGGTTGAAAGATCACCTCCTTTCTTCCTTTGTTGGCATGAGTCACGTACTGTCCGGTCCTCTTCTCCAAGTTTTCTGCTACCTTCTGGTGTAACCTCCTTATGAACTCTGCTTTGGATGCTCCGTTGAGGTTGGTCATCTCAGCTGGTGGCAGTGGTGTTTGCTCCAATGGGGTGAGAGGGTTGAAACCGTATACCACTTCAAATGGTGTCTTCTTGGTTGCTGAGTGCATGGCTCGGTTGTAGGCGAACTCAATGAATGGCAGGCACTCCACCCAAGTCTTTAGGTTCTTCCCTAGTGTAGTTCTGAGAAGAGTTGATAGTGTCCTGTTGACTACTTCAGTTTGGCCATCGGTTTGAGGGTGGCAAGTGGTTGAGAAGAGTAGCTTCGTGCCTAGCTTTCTCCAAAGGGTCCTCCAGAAATGGCTGAGGAACTTGGTGTCTCTGTCTGATACGATGGTCCTTGGCACTCCATGAAGCCGTACTATCTCCCTGAAGAACAGCTCAGCTGTTTACGTGGCATCATTGACGTTGGCACATGGGATGAAGTGTGCCATCTTGGAGAATCTGTCCACCACTACAAAGATTGCATCTTTGTGGTTGATCTTGGGCAGACCTAGAACAAAATCCATCGAGATGTCCACCCATGGATGTGTTGGTATGGGCAGTGGGAGATACAACCCGTGAGGTTGCACTCGGGACTTTGCCTTCTTGCAAGTGATGCATCTTGCACAATGTGCTTCTACTGTCCTCTTGATGTGTGGCCAGTAGAAGTGCTCCTTGACCACTGCTAGAGTCTTGTCGACACCAAAGTGGCCCATGAGTCCTCCTCCATGAGCTTCTCGGATGATAAGCTCCCTTAGTGATCCCTGTGGTATGCACAGCCTTCTTTCTTGGAACAAAAATCCCTCATGGATGTAGAATTTGCCATGACTCCCTGTGCTACACTCCTTGTAGCTCTCAGCAAGATCAGGATCATCCTTATATAGATCCTTGATGTGCTCGAATCCTAGGACCTTTGCCTCCATGGTTGATATCAAGGCAAACCTCCTTGATAGTGCATCGACTACCACATTGTCTTTGCCCTTCTTGTACTTGATGACGTACGGGAAGGTCTCTATGAACTCCATCCACCTGGCATGTCTCCTCTTGAGATTGGTTTGCCCTCTGAGGTGTTTGAGAGTCTCGTGATCAGTGTGGATCACAAACTCCTTGGACAGCAAGTAATGCTGCCAAGTCTCCAATGCTCGGACAAGGGCATAGAGCTCCTTGTCATAAGTGGGTAGTTCAGTGAGGCACCACCTAGCTTCTCACTGAAGTATGCCACTGGTCTCCCTCCTTGAGTTAGCACTGCTCCTATGCCTATTCCAGAGGCATCACACTCCACTTCAAACGTCTTGTTGAAGTCGGGAAGGACTAGCACTGGTGCGTGTGTAAGGCTGTCCTTCAAGGCCTGAATGCCTTCTCCTGAGCTTCTCCCCAGCTGAATCCCACGTTCTTCTTCACTACTGCCGTCAGTGGTGAGGCAATACTGCTGAAGTTGGGCACGAATCTCCTATAGAAGCTGGCCAGTCCGTGGAAGCTCCTTACTTGGCTGATGTTTCCTGGTGTTGGCCATTCTTGTATGGCTCGAATCTTCTCTTCATCAACCTGTAGGCCCTGTGAACTCACAACAAAACCTAAAAAGACAAGCTTATCAGTACAAAAGGTGCACTTCTTGAGATTGGCATAAAGCTCTTCTTGTCGAAGGGTTTTAAGGACCATCTCAAGATGTGTGAGGTGTTCCGTAGGCACTTACTATAAACAAGTATGTCATCAAAATAAACTACCACAAACTTACTGATGTACGCCCTAAGAACTTGGTTCATAAGGCGCATGAACGTGCTTGGGGCATTAGTCAAGCCAAATGGCATGACTGTCCACTCATAGAGTCCTTGCTTTGTCTTGAAAGCGGTTTTCCACTCATCACCTTCCTTCATTCTTACCTGGTGGTATCCACTTTGAGGTCTATCTTGGAGAAGATCGTGGCTCCACTCAGCTCATCTAGCATGTCATCCAGTCGTGGTATTGGATGCCTATACTTGACTGTGATGTTGTTGATGGCTCGGCAGTCCACACACATGCGCCAAGTTCCATCCTTCTTGGGCACTAGTAGCACTGGTACAGCACATGGACTGAGGCTCTCTCGAACATATCCTTTCTCCAGGAGCTCCTTGACTTGCTTCTCAAGCTCCTTGGACTCCTCTGGACTCATCCGGTAGGCTGGCCGGTTGGGCAGGGCTGCTCCGGCACTAGATCAATCTGATGTTCTATGCCACGTAAAGGAGGCAAGCCTGCTGGTATCTCCTCTGGAAATACATCCTGGAATTTGTTGAGGAGTGTTGCTACTTCATGAGGTAGCTCTACCTGTCCCTGTTCTATACTCAACACTTCCTTGAAAACCATTAGTAACATTAAGTCCTTCGAGGCTAAAGCTCTCCGGACATGACTAGGTTGAATAAGAAAGTTAGACTTGACAAGTTTCTTTTCCTTACTCATTTGGAGTTGTAGCTCATGTACTTGGGCAGGTGTAAGAGGAGCTAGGCTGACCTTTCTCTTGTCATGCACAAAGGTGTAGAGATTGGTTCTGCCATCATGCCGGGTCTCTTTGTCAAACTGCCATGGTCTTCCTAGTAGAAGATGGCCAGCTTGCATGGGCACCACGTCGCACACGACCTGGTCTTGGTACTTGCCCACACTGAATGGCACAGTGACTTGCTCATGAATCTTGAGCTCCACTTTGTCATCAAGCCATCTCAGTCTATATGGTCGAGGATGCCGTGTCCTTTCTAGACCTAGCTTATCAACCATATACGCACTAGCAACGTTAGTGCAAGAACCACCATCTATGATGAGGTTACATACCTTTCCCTTGATGGTGCAACCGCTGTGGAAGATGTTCTCCCTTTGGATGGTCTCTGAAGGATCCACCATTGCACTGAGGATACGCCTAGTGACCAGCACTTCCCCCACATCAGGGTACTCAATGTCACCATATTCTCCTTCTGGTTCATAGTCCTCTTCATCTTGGGACTCATATTCTCCTGCCTCCGTAATCAGCATGACTCGGTTGTTTGGGCACTCCCTTGAGATGTGTCCACGTCCCCTGCACTTGAAACAAGTTATGTCACGTGATCTTTGAGGGTTAGAAGACTTACCAGGCTCTCTCTGGTCATGGGTGGGTTCAGGAGGCTTGCTCTTGAACCTTGACTCGATCTCTACGCTTTTGCCTTTGTCCACTGTCTTAGGCATGTTGCTTGGTGCCCAAGGTGTCTTAGGCTTGCTGCGGATGTCTTGGCTCTTACGTTTGATGTGCTGCTCAGCTTGCACAGATAGGTGGAACAAGTCTTTGAAGTCATTGTAGATTTGCCTTTCCACCTTGCAGCTGATCCTTTCTTGGAGTCCATCCAAGAATTGCGCCATCAATGCTTCTTCATCATCATTGAGCTCCAATCTGTTCCTTAACCTCTCGAACTCTTCATAGTACTCCTCTACTGATCTGGTACCCTGCTTAAGAGTACGAAAACGTCATTGCAAATCCCTATGAAAGTAAGGTGGAACATACCTTTGTCGCATGAGGTCTTTCATGTCGACCCATGAGTCTACGGGTCTCATTCTCTTCCTCCTTCTGTCAGATACCTCACGATCCCACCAGATGAGGGCATTGTCCGTGAGTTGTGCTACTGCCATTGAGACTCTCCTAGGTCCTGGTTGGTTGTAGTGATCAAAGATATGATCCATTCGCTTCTCCCAATCTAGGTAAGCCTCGGGGTCTACTTTTCCTGCAAAAGTTGGAGGAGTTAGTTTAACATCAGGATGAATTACCCGGTTATAGGTGTGTTCATCTCCATCCTCATGACGTCTAGGAGGCATTCTTGGTCTCTGGTGAAGACCATATGGCTCAAAGCCATCATCTTCTGCCTCTGGTTGCCGTGGAGGTCCTCTCGGCCTGTGGTGATAGTTATGAGGTTGCGTGTCCTCATCTCCATCTGGCTGGGGTTCCTCCTGTTCGTGCCGTGTCCTAAGGTACTCAGGACCCTCAGGACGATCTGGCTCAGCTCTCACGTGCCTTATGGCCTGGAATCTTACTGGTCTCTCCACGCGCTCCAACCTCTCGCCTATGGATGCGAGTTGTGTTTGGAGTGTGGTGAACATGGCCATCATGGCTTCAGCTGCGTCTCTATTCTCTTCTCCCATGGTGTGCTACAAAGAAAGAAGATAATTAGGGTGCTCCTAAATTATTAGGAGAGTTTTCTTTTTATATGTGGTTTGAAAAAATGCAAAAAGGAAAAATTCTAAAGAAAGGAAATTCGAAAAAAAGGAAACTTCCTAGACAACTTGTGCTAGCTGTCCAATTCGAATTCTTTTAGTATCTTTTCTATTTTCTTTTTCTTTTCTTTTTAATTAGACTTAATAATAAAGGAAATATGACTTAAACAACAAGGAAAACGTGTATGCAATGCAAAAAGTGAATCTAAACCCTAGTGATACACGTAGGAGGCTAGATGCACTCGGTTTGGAGTTTGAGGTTATTTTTTTTTTGATTTTTCGTGAATGCGACTTAAACTAATGCAAGAACACAAAACAAAACAAGAAAAAGGATAGAAACAACCTGGTTTAGGAGCTTTAAGCTCTGATACCAAAAATGATACAAGCCTTGATTCAAGGATGTATGCGCGTGGGCTGTTTGTAGAAGATTAGGTGAGAAACTCAACCTTAGGCTTCTGGATGGGGGTTTTCTGGTTGGTAAAAGATGGAAGGGTGAAGTGAACCACACGAGGGGTGATGAACCTCGTGATAAATCACAAACTTAGAGCTAGGAGGGCTGGTCTCAACTAGGTTCTAAGCGTACAAGCTTCTTTGAGAGAATAACTTGTAAAGAAAATTCGATCTTTATTAATTAGCAAAAAGGTCGTCGAACTAAAAGGCTGGAAGGAGCCTTATTAATATGCTCGACAGCTTGACCTACTAGGGTCCTCTCAAATAAGAAAAAGGAAAGTTTACAAAAGTGCACAAAAGGAAAAAATACAAAAGTGTATAACCGAAAAAGGACCTATTCCTAAAATGTTCTTGACTCAAAAATGTAAAGCAACTAGATCCTACCCTGCAAAACAGAAAGAGGCATATATTCGAATGTAAACTTACCTTAACTCACCTCACGGCCAAGAAATGGAAGGTGGCTGTCCTTGTGGCATGCACGCGCCTTGCTCCTAGTCTTCGACTTGGAGTAGGGTTAAATATCTTTGGGCCCTGACCTCTCTTGCCACTAAAGCCCAAGTCTCTGATGTTCCTGGTGTTGTTGAGAAGCCTTTGGACTCTAATTTGCTCTTCTGGCCCATTGTCCTTAGCTGCTCTTCCTCTAGAAGCTTGTCGACCCATAAGCTGAATTTGTGGAAGAGTGCTCTTGATCTGCTTCTTGTCATTGCTCCTGGAGGTACCACTGGTGTAGATACTTCATCTAAGTGCATGTCCTGGAGCTGGTAGCTCATTTGGTCCGAGTCCTCTTGTGTAGAAGTGGAAGTGTGCGTGTACTCGGCTGGATGGCCTGTACCGGCTGGATTGTGCGCGGTACTGGCCGGAATGACTTCAGGACCGGCCAAGTTGATCCCGGAGTCGGCGGTGTCATCAGGGGGACCGGCGGTGTCATTCACGTCCCCCACCAAGTGTGCCGGAAGCTTGGGCCTCTCCGCCGGCGATGTTGACCGGTCTGGTCCTATAGGTCGAGGGTCCGGCGGTACTGTCTGGTCCGACAGGCGCGCCAGATGGTCCTGCTGTCTCGGGCAAGCTTCCTGGTCGGCCAGTCTGGTCTCCTGGCTGGATGCACGACCTGATGTCCTCATCAGGATCTCAACTAGGTTTAGATATATCAAAAGAGCTTTGTGCACAAAGACTTTTTGAAAGAAAATTTGGATCTTTATTGATATGTGTGAAAAAAATTTGGAACTACAATGGAGCCTTATTAATATATTAGGCAGGCTTGACCTTTTAGATTTGATAGAAAAAAGAAAAAGAAAAGATACAAAAGTGTAAAAAGAAAAAAATACAACAAATGGAAACAACTAAAAAGTAAAAATACTTATTGTTCATGACTCAATAAAAGGAAAAATGTTAAGTCCTATCCTGAAAAACAGAAAAGGCAATATATAATTGTGAAACTTACCAACTTACCTTCTGACCAAGAAATGGAAAGTGGCCGACTGTATGGAAGACACACCCCTAGCACTTTCAATTGTGCACTTGAAGTAGGGTTACAAACGTTTGGGCCTTGACCTCCTTTGCCACGAGAACCCATGCTTCCAGAGGAGGTTGGTGAAGTGGTAGGCTATTGGCTTGCTTGTTGCATTCCTGGCCCATGGTCGACTTGCCTTGGCCCTCTAGAAGTCCTTCTACGAATAAGCTGAAGTTGTGGTAGAGTACATGAGTCCTACTTCTGGTCATTGCTACTTGTGGCACCATTGAGGATGAAATCTTTTCTAGATCCATGCATTGTAGCTGGCTGGTCAGTTGGTCCAAGTCTTCAACGGTGTTTCTCATGCTGGCCCTGTCGCCAGTTGATCCAGCCATGTCACCCATCTCATCACTCGAGCCGGCCATGTCGCCAATTGAGCCGGCCGTGTCGGGCACATTTTCTGGTTGGCCATCTTAAATTTATTGGATCCAAAGACCTAGCGATGCACATAAGTAATACTAGGTGCCAATTGGTTTTGTTTAAATTTTTTTGTTTGAATGCAAATGGCTAGACTAATGCAAGAAATCAAACATAAGCCATGAAAGGATAGAGATAACCTGGATTTTAGGAGTTTGAGCTCTGATACCAAAAATGATACAAGTTTGGGATCGTGGCCGTGTTGCTCTTGGAAAGGGTGCAGGGAGTTTAGGCAAGAAACTCGGCTTTAGGTTTCTTACGCTAGTTTGGGCGTGTGTTTGGGGTGGTGGGGTGAAGTGAAACACACGAGGGGTGAAAGGTCTCATGTTAAATCACAACTCTAGCTCTAGTAGTACGGGTCTCAACTAGGGTTAGACTCATTAAAAGGAAATTCGGATCTTTATTGATATGTGGGAAAAAAAATTTGGAACTACAATGATGAAAGAGCCTTATTAATATGCTTGGCAAGCTTGACCTTTTAGGTTTGACACACAAAAGAAAAAGAAAAGATACAAAAGTGTAAAAAGGAAAAAATACAACAAATGGAAACAACCGAAAAGTAAAAATACTTATTGTTCATGACTCAATAAAAGAAAAAAATGCTAAGTCCTATCCTGTAAAATAGAAAAGGCAATATATAATTGTGAAACTTACATACTTACCTTCTGGCCAAGAAATAGAAAGTGGTCGACTATATGGAACACACACACCTTGCTCTTTCAATTGTGCACTTGAAGTAGGGTTACATACTTTTGGATCTTGACCTCGTTTGCCATGAGAATCCATGCTTTTAGAGCAGGTTGGTGAAGTGGTAGGCCTTTGGCTTGCTTGCTGCATTAATGGGCCATGGTCAAGTTTCCTTGGCCCTCTAGAAGTCCTCCTACGAACAAGCTGAATTTGTGGTACAATACATGAGTCCTACTTCTTGTCATTGCTCCTTGTGGCACCATTGGGGCTGAATTCGCTTCTAGATCCATGCCTTGTAGCCGGCTGGTCAGTTGGTCCGATCTTCAACGGTGTTGCTAGTGGTGGCCATCTTGCCACTTGATCCAGCCATGTCGCCCATGTCATCACTCGGCCCGGCCATGTCGCCAATTGAGCTGGCCTTTTTGGGCATGTCTTATGGTCGGCCATCTTCTTGGTCATGTCCTTCTGGCCAATATCTGGTGCCCTCATGATGAGGACATCAGGTCGTACATCCATCCAGGAGACCAGACTGGCCGACCAGGAAGCTTGCCCGAGACAGCAGGACCATCTGGCGCGCCTGCCGGACCAGACAGTACCGCCGGACCCTCGACCTATAGGACCAGACCGGTCAACATCGCCGGCGGAGAGGCCCAAGCTTCCGGCACACTTGGTGGGGACGTACATGACACCGCCGGTCCCCCTGATGACACCGCCGACTCCGGGATCAACTTGGCCGGTCCTGAAGTCATTCCGGCCAGTACCGCGCACAATCCTGCCGGTACAGCCGATCCAGCCGAGTACACGCGCACTTCCACTTCCACACAAGAGGACTCGGACCAAATGAGCTACCAGCTCCAGGACATGCACTTAGAGGAAGTCTCAACACCAGTGGTACCTCAAGGAGTAATGACAAGAAGCAGATCAAGGGCGCTCTTCAACAAATTCAGACTATGGGTCAACAAGCTACTAGAGGAAGATCGACTAAGGACAATGGGCCAAAAATATAAGGAAGAGTCCAATAGCTTCTCAACAACACAAGGGACATCAGAGACTTGGGCTTTCGTGGCAAGAGAGGTCAAGGCCCAGAGATTTGTAACCCTACTCCAAGTCGAAGACTAGGAGCAAGGCGCGTGCATGCCACAAGGACGGCCACCTTCCATTTCTTGGCCGTGAGGTAAGTAAGGTAAGTTTCAATTCGAATATATGCCTCTTTCTGTTTTGCAGGGTAGGATCTAGATTGTTTACATTTTTGAGTCAAAGACATTTTAGGAATAGGTCCTTTTTAGGTTATGCACTTTTGTACATTTTCCATTTGTGCACTTTTGTAATATTTCCTTTTCTTTCTTTGAGTCGACCCGAGAAGGTCAAGCTGTCGAGCATATTAATAAGGCTCCTTCCAGCATTGTAGTTCGACAACCTTTTTGATTATTAATAAAGTAGAACTTTTTCCCTACAAGTTTTCTCTCTAAGAATCTTGTGCGCTTAGAACCTAGTTGAGACCAGCCCTCCTAGCTCTAAGTTTGTGATTTATCACGAGGTTCATCACCCCTCGTGTCGTTCACTTCAACCCTCCATCGAATACCATGCAGAAAACCCTCATCCAGAAGCCTAAGGTTGAGTTTCTCACCTAATCTTCTACAAACAGCCCACACGCATACATCCTTGAATCAAGGCTTGTATCATTTTGGTATCAGAGCTTAAAGCTCCTAAACCAGGTTGTTTCTATCCTTTTGCTTTTCTTATTTCTAGTTCTTGCATTAGTTTAAGTCGTATTCAAGAAAAATCAAAAAAACAACATCAAACTCCAAACCGAGTGCATCTAGCCTCCTACGTGTATCACTAGGGTTTAGATTCACCTTTGCATTGTCTTTCACGTTTTCCTTTTTGTTTAAATCGTATTTCCTTTATTTTTAAGTTAAATTAAAAAGAAAATAAAAAGAAAAGATACAAAATTGAATTGGACAGCTAGCACAAGTTGTCTAGAAGTTTCCTTTTTTTTTTCCTTTCCTTAATTTTTCCTTTTGCATTTTTTCAAACCCATAAAAAAAAACTCTCCTAATAATTTAGGAGCATAACTTGTCTTCTTTCTTTGTAGCACACCATGGGAGAAGAGAATAGAGAGCAAAGCCATGATGGCCATGTTCACCACACTCCAAACACAACTCGCATCCATAGGCGAGAGGTTGGAGCTGGAGACCAGTAAGATTCAGGCCATAAGGCACGTGAGAGCTGAGCAAGACCGTCCTGAGGGTCCTGAGTACCTTAGGACACGGCACGAACAGGAGGAACCCCAGCCAGATGGAGATGAGGACACACCTCATAACTATCACCATAGGCCGAGAGGACCTCCACGGGCAACCAGAGGCAGAAGATGATGGCTTTGAGCCATATGGTCTTCACCAGAGACCAAGAATGCCTCCTAGACGTCATGAGGATGGAGATGAACACACCTATAACCGGGTAATTCATCCTGATGTTAAACTAACTCCTCCAACTTTGCAGGAAAAGTAGACCCCGAGGCTTACCTAGATTGGGAGAACCGAATGGATCATATCTTTGATCACTACAACCAACCAGGACCTAGGAGAGTCTCAATGGCAGTAGCACAACTCACGGACAATGCCCTCATCTGGTGGGATCGTGAGGTATCTGACAGAAGGAGGAAGAGAATGAGACCAGGAGACTCATGGGTCGACATGAAAGACCCTCATGCGACAAAGGTATGTTCCACCTTACTTTCATAGGGATTTGCAACGTTGCCAGACTCTTAAGCAGGGTACTAGATCAGTAGAGGAGTACTATGAAGAGTTCGAGAGGTTAAGGAACAGATTGGAGCTCAATGATGATGAAGAAGCATTGATGGCACAATTCTTGGATGGACTCCAAGAAGGATCAGCTGCAAGGTGGAAAGGCAAATCTACAACGACTTCAAGGACTTGTTCCACCTATCTGTGCAAGCTGAGCAGCACATCAAACGTAAGAGCCAAGACATCCGCAGCAAGCCTAAGACACCTTGGGCACCAAGCAATATGCCTAAGACCGTAGACAAAGGCAAAAGCGTAGAGATCGAGTCGAGGTTCAAGAGCAAGCCTCCTGAACCCACCCGTGACCAGAGAGAGCCTGGTAAGTCTTCTAACCTCAAAGATCACGTGACATAACTTGTTTCAAGTGCAGGAGACGTGGACACATCTCAAGGGAGTGCCCAAACAACCGAGTCATGCTGATTACGGAGGCAGGAGAATATGAGTCCCAAGATGAAGAGGACAATGAACCAGAAGGAGAGTACGGTGACATTGAGTACCCTGATGTGGGGGAAGTGCTGGTCACTAGACGGATCCTCAGTGCAATGGTGGATCCTTCAGAGACCATCCAAAGGAGAACATCTTCCACAGCCGTTGCACCATCAAGGGAAAGGTATGTAACCTCATCATAGATGGTGGTTCTTGCACTAACGTTGCTAGTGCGTATATGGTTGATAAGCTAGGTCTAGAGAGGACACGGCATCCTCGACCATATAGACTGAGATGGCTTGATGACAAAGTGGAGCTCAAGATTCATGAGCAAGTCACTGTGCCATTCAGTGTGGGCAAGTACCAAGACCAAGTCAGCGACGTGGTGCCCATGCAAGCTGGCCATCTTCTACTAGGAAGACCATGGCAGTTTGACAAAGAGACCAGGCATGATGGCAGAACCAATCTCTACACCTTCGTGCATGACAAGAGAAAGGTCAGCCTAGCTCCTCTTACACCTGCCCAAGTACATGAGCTACAACTCCAAATGAGTAAGGAAAAGAAACTTGTCAAGTCTAATTTTCTTATTCAACCAGTCATGTCCGGAGAGCTTTAGCCTCGAAGGACTTAATGTTACTAATGGTTTTCAAGGAAGTGTTGAGTATAGAACAGGGACAGGTAGAGCTACCTCATGAAGTAGCAACTTCCTCAACAAATTCCAGGATGTATTTCCAGAGGAGATACCAGCAGGCTTGCCTCCTTTACGTGGCATAGAACACCAGATTGATCTAGTGCCCGGAGCAGCCCTGCCCAACCGGCCAGCCTACCGGATGAGTCCAGAGGAGTCCAAAGAACTTGAGAAGCAAGTCAAGGAGCTCCTGGAGAAAGGATATGTTCAAGAGAGCCTCAGTCCATGTGCTGTACCAGTGCTGCTAGTGCCCAAGAAGGATGGGACTTGGCGCATGTGTGTAGACTGCCGAGCCATCAACAACATCACAGTCAAGTATAGGCATCCAATACCACGACTGGATGACATGCTAGATGAGCTGAGTGGAGCCACGGTCTTCTCCAAGATAGACCTCAAAAGTGGATACCACCAGGTAAGAATGAAGGAAGGTGATGAGTGGAAAACCGCTTTCAAGACAAAGCAAGGACTCTACGAGTGGACAGTCATGCCATTTGGCTTGACTAATGCCCCAAGCACCTTCATGCGCCTTATGAACCAAGTTCTTAGGGCGTACATCAGTAAGTTCGTAGTAGTTTACTTTGATGACATTTTGGTTTATAGTAAGTGCCTACGGGAACACCTCACACATCTTGAGATGGTACTTAAAACCCTTCGACAAGAAGAGCTTTATGCCAATCTCAAGAAGTGCACCTTTTGTACTGATAAGCTTGTCTTTTTAGGTTTTGTTGTAAGTTCACAGGGCCTACAGGTTGATGAAGAGAAGATTCGTGCCATACAAGAATGGCCAACACCAGGCAACATCAGCCAAGTAAGGAGCTTCCACGGACTGGCCAGCTTCTATAGGAGATTCGTGCCCAACTTCAGCAGTATTGCCTCACCACTGACGGCAGTAGTGAAGAAGAACGTGGGATTCAGCTGGGGAGAAGCTCAGGAGAAGGCATTCAAGGCCTTGAAGGACAGCCTTACACACGCACCAGTGCTAGTCCTTCCCGACTTCAACAAGACGTTTGAAGTGGAGTGTGATGCCTCTGGAATAGGCATAGGAGCAGTGCTAACCCAAGGAGGGAGACCAGTGGCATACTTCAGTGAGAAGCTAGGTGGTGCCTCACTGAACTACCCCACTTATGACAAGGATCTTTATGCCCTTGTCCGAGCATTGAGACTTGGCAGCATTACTTGCTGTCCAAGGAGTTTGTGATCCACACTGATCATGAGACTCTCAAACACCTCAGAGGGCAAACCAATCTCAAGAGGAGACATGCCAGGTGGATGGAGTTCATAGAGACCTTCCCGTACGTCATCAAGTACAAGAAGGGCAAAGACAATGTGGTAGTCGATGCACTATCAAGGAGGTTTGCCTTGATATCAACCATGGAGGCAAAGGTCCTAGGATTCGAGCACATCAAGGATCTATATAAGGATGATCCTGATCTTGCTGAGAGCTACAAGGAGTGTAGCACAGGGAGTCATGGCAAATTCTACATCCATGAGGGATTTTTGTTCCAAGAAAGAAGGCTGTGCATACCACAGGGATCACTAAGGGAGCTTATCATCCGAGAAGCTCATGGAGGAGGACTCATGGGCCACTTTGGTGTCGACAAGACTCTAGCAGTGGTCAAGGAGCACTTCTACTGGCCACACATCAAGAGGACAGTAGAAGCACATTGTGCAAGATGCATCACTTGCAAGAAGGCAAAGTCCCGAGTGCAACCTCACGGGTTGTATCTCCCACTGCCCATACCAACACATCCATGGGTGGACATCTCGATGGATTTTGTTCTAGGTCTGCCCAAGATCAACCACAAAGATGCAATCTTTGTAGTGGTGGACAGATTCTCCAAGATGGCACACTTCATCCCATGTGCCAACGTCAATGATGCCACGTAAACAGCTGAGCTGTTCTTCAGGGAGATAGTACGGCTTCATGGAGTGCCAAGGACCATCGTATCAGACAGAGACACCAAGTTCCTCAGCCATTTCTGGAGGACCCTTTGGAGAAAGCTAGGCACGAAGCTACTCTTCTCAACCACTTGCCACCCTCAAACCGATGGCCAAACTGAAGTACTCAACAGGACACTATCAACTCTTCTCAGAACTACACTAGGGAAGAATCTAAAGACTTGGGTGGAGTGCCTGCCATTCATAGAGTTCGCCTACAACCGAGCCGTGCACTCAGCAACCAAGAAGACACCATTTGAAGTGGTATACGGCTTCAACCCTCTCACCCCATTGGAGCAAACGCCACTGCCCCCAACTGAGATGACCAACCTCAACGGAGCATCCAAAGCAGAGTTCATAAGGAGGTTACACCAGAAGGTAGCAGAGAACTTGGAGAAGAGGACCGGACAATACGTGACTCATGCCAACAAAGGAAGAAAGGAGGTGATCTTTCAACCAGGCGATTGGGTGTGGCTACATCTACGGCAAGAGAGGTTCCCAAACCTAAGGAGTTCCAAGCTAGCACCAAGAGGAGATGGACCATTCAGAGTGCTCGAGAGGATCAACAACAACGCCTACCGGATTGAACTTCCAGGTGAGTTTAATGTGTCCAATACGTTCAATGTTACTGACTTGGCCCCTTTCCATGCAGATGATCCAGTTTTGAGGACAAAACCTACTGAAGAGGGAGGGAATGATGAGGACATCAGGTCGTACATCCAGCCAAGAGACCAGAATGGCCGACCAGGAAGCTTGCCCGAGACAGCAGGACCATCTGGCGCGCCTGCCGGACCAGACAGTACCGCCGGACCCTCGACCTATAGGACCAGACCGGTCAACATTGCCGGCGGAGAGGCCCAAGCTTCCGGCACACTTGGTGGGGACGTACATGACACCGCCGGTCCCCCTGATGACACCACCGACTCCGGGATCAACTTGGCCAGTCCTGAAGTCATTCCGGCCAGTACCGCGCACAATCCAGCCGGTACAGGCCATCCAGCCGAGTACACACACACTTCCACTTCTACACAAGAGGACTCGGACCAAATGAGCTACCAGCTCCAGGACATGCACTTAGAGGAAGTCTCAACACCAGTGGTACCTCAAGGAGTAATGACAAGAAGCAGATCAAGGGCGCTCTTCAACAAATTCAGCTTATGGGTCAACAAGCTACTAGAGGAAGATCGACTAAGGACAATGGGCCAAAAATATAAGGAAGAGTCCAATAGCTTCTCAACAACACAAGGAACATCAGATACTTGGGCTTTAGTGGCAAGAGAGGCCAGGGCCCAAAGATTTGTAACCCTACTCCAAGTCGAAGACTAGGAGCAAGGCGCTTGCATGCCACAAGGACGGCCACCTTCCATTTCTTGGCCGTGAGGTAAGTTAAGGTAAGTTTCAATTCAAATATATGCCTCTTTCTGTTTTGCAGGGTAGGATCTAGATGCTTTACATTTTTGAGTCAAGAACATTTTAGGAATAGGTCCTTTTTCGGTTATACACTTTTGTATTTTTTCCTTTTGTGCACTTTTGTAAACTTTCCTTTTTCTTATTTGAGAGGACCCTAGTAGGTCAAGCTGTCGAGCATATTAATAAGGCTCCTTCCAGCCTTTTAGTTCGACGACCTTTTTGCTAATTAATAAAGATCGAATTTTCTTTACAAGTTATTCTCTCAAAGAAGCTTGT